>CM035843.1:259603935-259886435 GCA_020510985.1 Pholidichthys leucotaenia
AAACCCCTAGTGCACAGACAACCTCCGGCCATGCACACTGTGGAGTTATGGTCTGAGGAGACAATGGACACCCTAAAGGGCTGTTT
Source organism: Pholidichthys leucotaenia (assembly GCA_020510985.1). Lineage (NCBI taxonomy): Eukaryota > Metazoa > Chordata > Actinopteri > Cichliformes > Pholidichthyidae > Pholidichthys > Pholidichthys leucotaenia. Next base: position 259,604,022 of record CM035843.1, read on the forward strand.
TGAAGCCACCGCCTGGAAGCAGCTCTGCGATCCACATGGTGAGGACATCGATGGCCTCATTCACACCTTCACGGGCTACCTCAGCTTCTGTGTGGACAAATCCGTTCCCACCAAGACCATACGGCGTCACTCAAACAACAAACCCTGGATCAACCCTGAGATTAAAACACTTCTGAGAGAGAAGAAGAGGATCTTCAGGTCAGGGAACAGGGAGATGCTGAAGTCCGTACAGAGGGAGCTGAGGAGAAAGATCAGAGAAGGCAAGGACAGCTTCAGGAAGAAGATGGAGGACAAGCTGCAACAGAGCGACATCAGCGGGGTCTGGAGAAACCTCAAAACCATCTCGGGGCTCCAGAATACCTCCCCCCAGGCCACAGGGGGCAGGGAGTGGGCGAACAACCTGAATCTGTTTTTCAATAGATTTGACCAACCGCCCTCCCCCCTGACTGCACAACAACCACTGCTGCCTCTAAAGAAATCAAGTCCTGCTGCCCACTCCCCACTCTACCAACACCCCCCCACTCCCAACACACAGCCCCCCATCCTGACCCTGACCAGGACCCAGGTGAGGACGGAGCTGAGGAAGATCAAGGCGAGGAAGGCGCCGGGACCGGACGGCATCAGCGCAAAGCTCCTCAAGTCCTGTGCAGACCAGCTGTGTGGGATTGTGACGTATATCTTCAACATGAGCCTGAAACTGGGGAGGGTACCACAGCTGTGGAAAACATCTTGTGTGGTACCTGTACCAAAAACTTCCCACCCCAAAGACCTGAACAGCTACAGACCGGTGGCCTTGACGTCCCACTTGATGAAGACCCTGGAGAGACTGCTCCTTGCTCACCTCCGCCCCCTGGTGGAACCAGCGATGGATCCACTCCAGTTCGCCTACCAGCATGGCATTGGGGTGGAGGATGCGGTGATCTTCCTCCTTCACCGTTCTCTGTCCCACCTGGAGAAGCCCGGGAATATGGTGAGGATCATGTTCTTTGACTTCTCCAGTGCTTTCAACACCATCCAACCGATGATCCTGAAGGACAAGCTGCTGCGCGCAGGGGTGGACCAGCACCTGTCATCATGGATCCTGGACTACCTCACGAACCGGCCTCAGTTTGTGAGAACCCGGGACTGTGTGTCCGACACGATCATCAGTAGCACGGGGGCCCCCCAGGGAACGGTGCTGGCTCCCTTCCTGTTCACTCTTTATACTGCGGACTTCTCACACAACACAACACACTGCCATCTACAGAAGTTCTCTGATGACTCTGCGATCGTTGGCCTCATCTCCAATGGAGATGAAGCTGAGTACAGAGGGCTTATCCAGGACTTCGTGGACTGGTGCCATCGGAACTGCCTCCAGATCAACGCGAGGAAAACTAAGGAGCTGGTGGTGGACTGCCGCAGGCATGGGCAGCCCCTCACAGTACCAGTAAATATACAGGGAACAGACATCGAGATGGTGACATCCTATAAGTACCTGGGTATTCATCTGAACAATAAACTAGACTGGTCACACAATACTGATGCACTCTACAAGAAGGGACAGCGCAGGCTGTTCCTGCTGAGGAGACTCAGGTCTTTTGGTGTACAAGGGGCGCTGCTGAAGTCATTCTATGACACGGTGGTGGCATCAGCCATCACTTTTGGAGTGGTCTGCTGGGGCAGTGGCATTACTGCAGCCGATAGGAAGAGACTGAACAAACTGATTAAGAAAGCTAGCTCTGTCCTGGGGCAGCGCCTTGATCCGATGGAGGAGATAGGAGAGAGAAGGACGGTGGCTAAACTGTCATCTCTGCTGGAGTCCGAGTTCCACCCTATGCAGGACATACTGAATGCACTGAGGAGCTCATTTAGCAGCAGACTACATCATCCCAGGTGCACAACCGAGAGGTTTCGTAGGTCCTTCCTACCAACGGCTGTCAGACTGTACAACCTAAGCAGGGCTGCTCGCAGAGATAGCAAAAAAGACGTAACAAACTAATAGTTTTTTGAATGCAGAAGATGCAATAGACTTACACAGTGGTCCTCTCCGGCATACAACTAGGAGCATGCCGGTCGCTATGGAGGGTGAGAGTGTGTATGGGCACATAATCATACCATGCAGGATAGCTGGGTAGACGGTTATGCTGTTTCATTCCATCTAGCGGCAATGCTCTGCACTGTGTGTGTTTATATATTTGCATATTTGTTCCGTCTAGCTGCAATGCTCCGTACTGTGGGTGTTTATATATTTATATATCTACATGTTATTCCATCTAGCTACATTGCTCCGCACTGTGTGTGTTTATATACTTGCATATTTATTCCACCTAGCTGCAATGCTCCGTACTGTGGGTGTCTATATATTTACATATTTATTCCATCTAGCTACAATGCTCTGCACTGTGTGTTCATATATTCATATATTTATTCCATCCAGCTACAATGCTCTGCACTGTGTGTCTGTGTGTGTGTGTATATATATATATTTTATAGTAATACGTACATATGTTTATTAGCTGCTCTTGCTTGCTTGTTTTTTTTTTTTTCTTGCCTTCTGATTGTTGCTCTGAGTGTTGCTATCCCTGTGCTGTTGCAATCCTGGAATTTCCCCGTTGTGGGACTAATAAAGGCTTATCTTATATATCGGTGACACAATAAAAAATGTCTACAGTTTCATATAAAACTGTTTATACCAGAATTTAAAAGATACATACCCCGTTTCTACTTGTCACTGCCCCGCCTCTCTCCCGCAATGTGCCAGGTGGGTTCTGGTGGTTAGCACCATAGCAGCTAACTGCAAGCTAATGTTTTGGTCATATAGCCGCTACTTCTGTGTCAGGGGTGTGGGGCTTTTTCCCACCATGCTGCATTAGAGAGGATAGTCCTCTAACCTCATTTTAATTAGTTTAGTTTAGTTTTGTAGCGAGAGGAATGATCAGGCGAGGCGGTAGCTGGAGCAGAGCAGACTTTATTAATCTCTCTCTAACATCAACAAGAATAAGAAGCCTAAACCAGGTTGCAGGCACCTCTCTTTTTATACCATACAACTCGCCCAGCGACCTGGGGTGTTTGCATTAACATGCATACATTTACCATGACAGTTCCCTTTGTCACTGTTTGCATTAACACACATACATCTACAATGACAATTGCCTTTGTCACCCAGCCTGTCGGCGCATTATTATGCAGACTGGAGGAGAATGCACATTCTCATGTGAAAGCCATAGACTGCCTTGTATATCCGTTTCTCAGCTCTTACGCATCTCCTCCTGCCGTGCCATTTATTCTGAGTAGAGAACATACTGACTGGGTCACCCACACCACCCTCCCCCAGAAACTCAGACTGGACCTTAACCCTCATGTCCTGTGGGCTTCAGCCGCCGTCTGTAGCGGCTGTAACGGGGTCGGCGGCTCCGAGGTGCTGCTTTGCTGGTGGGGCGCTCGTGGAGGCACGTCCGTCTGTGGGGGGACATGGGGGGGACATCTTCAGCATGCCATTGTGACTGAGCTGACGAGTCATTTACCTGGGGCGTTCTCAGTGGGGGTCGTCCACGCTGAGGAGCTCAGGCCAACACCACCTGCTCATCTGCTAAAATGAAGATGGGTTTACTTCAACCGATTCTGAAAGCTGAGATGTTGCCCTTTCCATTGATATATGATACATTACAGTAATTCCAGAAGTGACATCATAGAGCAGGCTGGAATAATACAGTGAGATCTCTCTGAAAATACAAATTTGTCACAGCTGCTTGCAGCAGGGACAGACCTTCAACACCTGGAAAGTTGAGAACTCTACAAAAACACCTTTCTGAAACATCCCACAGGTGAACAGGTTAACTGGAAACAGTTTCTGGCCACTCAGCTCACTGCTTACAGAGATTCAGGTCATCTGCGTACAGCAGTTTCATTTTCAAACTGCTGTACGCCACCGGGAAAGCTTCAGATTCATCGCTTCAGATTCATCGCCAAATAGGACGACGCTAGCTAGGACAGCGCTAGCTAGGACGACGCTAGCTAGGGACCTCCACTAGCTACCGAGGGAGCCTTGGCTTCCTCAGCTTCACCGGCAGATCCAGCTACCAGATGACGACGCCAGTTAGCGACCTTCACTAGCCATCGGGAGAGATTTGACCTCACCGCCAGATAACAGCTATAATTACACGACAAGCCAGCTGACGGCCTCCCCTAGCCATTGGACGTACTTTGGCTCCTGTTCTAGCCAACAGCCACTGGAAGAGCTGTCCACCAGGAGAGCTTCAGATTCATCGCCAGATAGGATGACACTAGCTAGAGGCTTCCACTAGCTACGGAGGGAGCCTCGGCTTCCTCCACTTCACTGGCAGATCCAGCTACCAGATGATGACACCAGTTAGCGACCTTCACCAGCCGTCGGGAGAGCTTTGACCTCACCGCCAGATAGGCTGCCCTTTGCAACAGCGGCTCGATTCCGAGTCTTTTTCCCCTTCTCTCTCTTTTTGATCCGTCTTTTTTCACTCCACTTATATCACAGACACACAGATCATCCCAAATGTCTCCTGAGCCGGTGGACGGAGCCACTGTTTATAGCAGGATACGATACAGCAGGGAAGAGCTGCTAGCATTCAACCGCCACCCGGTCCCATTGGAAAAACTCGACATACCGAGAGAACTGAGGTGAAAACGCCGCGGCTGCCGGGCTGGAGTAAGGCGGAGGACAAAAAATATAAGGTACAGACCCTCCCTTCCATCTATTGTCATGGGAAATGTACGGTCGATACTGGGAAAGGTAGATGAGCTAGCGGCTATCTCCCGTTACGATAGCACTTACCGGGAGTGCTCTCTCCTTTTGTTTACTGAGACGTGGCTAACTGAACTAGCAGCAGATGCTAACATTGAGCTGGAGGGTTTTCACATGATACGGGCTGACCGAACACCAGACAGTGGCAAAGCAAGGGGCGGTGGAGTGATAATGTATGTTAACAACAACTGGTGCAGACCGGGACATATCACTGTTAAACAATGACACTGCAGCAAAGACATTGAGTTGCTAGCTGTTAGCATGAGGCCTACATATCTCCCGAGAGAACACTCACACGTGATCTGCATTGTTGTTTATGCAAATCCGACGGCGAACGCTGGGACAGCGCGTGACGTCATCCATTCAGTAACCAGCAGGCTGCAGACAGAACGCCCAGATGCTCTTCTCCTCATCTCAGGCGATTTCAACCATGTTTCACTATCTCCCATTCTACCCACGTTCACCCAGTATGTCACATGCCACACTAGAGACAATAAAACACTGGACTTATTCTACGCAAACACTAAGGAGGCGTACACCTCATTACAACTCCCCCCACTCGGGAGATCAGATCACAACTTAGTTGATCTCCGGCCGGTGTACAAACCCCTAGTGCACAGACAACCTCCGGCCATGCACACTGTGGAGTTATGGTCTGAGGAGACAATGGACACTCTAAAGGGCTGTTTTGAAGCCACCGCCTGGAAGCAGCTCTGCGATCCACATGGTGAGGACATCGATGGCCTCATTCACACCTTCACGGACTACCTCAGCTTCTGTGTGGACAAATCCGTTCCCACCAAGACCATACGGCGTCACTCAAACAACAAACCCTGGATCAACCCTGAGATAAAAACACTTCTGAGAGAGAAGAAGAGGATCTTCAGGTCGGGGAATAGGGAGATGCTGAAGTCCGTACAGAGGGAGCTGAGGAGAAAGATCAGAGAAGGCAAGGACAGCTTCAGGAAGAAGATGGAGGACAAGCTGCAACAGAGCGACATCAGCGGGGTCTGGAGAAACCTCAAAACCATCTCTGGGCTCCAGAATACCTCCCCCCAGGCTACGGGGGGCAGGGAGTGGGCGAACAACCTGAATCTGTTTTTCAATAGGTTTGACCAACCGCCCTCCCCCCTGTCTGCACAACAACCACTGCTGCCTCTAAAGAAATCAAGTCCTGCTGCCCACTCCCCACCCCACCAACACCCCCCCACTCCCAACACACAGCCCCCCATCCTGACCCTGACCAGGACCCAGGTGAGGACGGAGCTGAGGAAGATCAAGGCGAGGAAGGCGTCGGGACCGGACGGCATCAGCGCAAAGCTCCTCAAGTCCTGTGCAGACCAGCTGTGTGGGATTATGACATATATCTTCAACATGAGCCTGAAACTGGGGAGGGTACCACAGCTGTGGAAAACATCTTGTGTGGTACCTGTACCAAAAACTTCCCACCCCAAAGACCTGAACAGCTACAGACCGGTGGCCTTGACGTCCCACTTGATGAAGACCCTGGAGAGACTGCTCCTTGCTCACCTCTGCCCCCTGGTGGAACCAGCAATGGATCCACTCCAGTTCGCCTACCAACATGGCATTGGGGTGGAGGATGTGGTGATCTTCCTCCTTCACCGTTCTCTGTCCCACCTGGAGAAGCCCGTGAATATGGTGAGGATCATGTTCTTTGACTTCTCCAGTGCTTTCAACACCATCCAACCGATGATCCTGAAGGACAAGCTGCTGCGCGCAGGGGTGGACCAGCACCTGTCATCATGGATCCTGGACTACCTCACGAACCGGCCTCAGTTTGTGAGAACCCGGGACTGTGTGTCCGACACGATCATCAGTAGCACGGGGGCCCCCCAGGGAACGGTGCTGGCTCCCTTCCTGTTCACTCTTTATACTGCGGACTTCTCACACAACACAACACACTGCCATCTACAGAAGTTCTCTGATGACTCTGCGATCGTTGGCCTCATCTCCAATGGAGATGAAGCTGAGTACAGAGGGCTTATCCAGGACTTCGTGGACTGGTGCCATCGGAACTGCCTCCAGATCAACGCGAGAAAAACTAAGGAGCTGGTGGTGGACTGCCGCAGGCAAGGACAACCCCTCACAGCACCAGTAAATATACAAGGAACAGACATCAAGATGGTGACAGCCTATAAGTACCTGGGTATTCATCTGAACAATAAACTAGACTGGTCACACAATACTGATGCACTCTACAAGAAGGGACAGCGCAGGCTGTTCCTGCTGAGGAGACTCAGGTCTTTTGGTGTACAAGGCGCGCTGCTGAAGACATTCTATGACACGGTGGTGGCATCAGCCATCACTTTTGGAGTGGTCTGCTGGGGCAGTGGCATTACTGCAGCCGATAGGAAGAGACTGAACAAACTGATCAAGAAAGCTACCTCTGTCCTGGGGCAGCGCCTTGATCCGGTGGAGGAGATAAGAAAGAGAAGGACGGTGGCTAAACTGTCATCTCTGCTGGAGTCCGAGTTCCACCCTATGCAGGACATACTGAATGCACTGAGGAGCTCATTTAGCAGCAGACTACATCATCCCAGGTGCACAACCGAGAGGTTTCGCAGGTCCTTCCTACCAACGGCTGTCAGACTGTACAACCTAAGCAGGGCTGCTCGCAGAGATAGCAAAAAGACGTAACAAACTAATAGTTTTTTGAATGCAAAAGATGCAATAGACTTACACAATGGTCCCCTCCAGCATACAACTAGGAAAATACCGGTCGCTGTGGAGAGTGAGAATATGTATGGGCACATAATCATACCATGTAGGATAACTAAGTAGATGGTTGTGCTGTTTCATCCCATCTAGCAACAATGCTCTGCACTGTGTGTGTTTATATATTTGCATATTTATTCCATCTAGCTACAATGCTCCGCACTGGGTGTGTTTATGTTTATATATCTATATATTTATTCCATCTAGCTACAATGCTCCGCACTGTGTGTTTATATATCTACATATTATTCCATCTAGCTACATTGCTCCGCACTGTGTGTTTACATATTCATATATTTATTCCATCCAGCTACAATGCTCTGCACTGTGTGTCTGTGTGTGTGTATATATATATTTTATAGTAATATGTACATATATATATTAGCTGCTCTTGCTTGCTTGTTTTTTTTTTTTTCTTGCCTTCTGATTGTTGCTCTGAGTGTTGCTATCCCTGTGCTGTTGCAATCCTGGAATTTCCCCGTTGTGGGACTAATAAAGGCTTATCTTATCTTATCTTATCTTAATTAGATGACAAGCCAGCTGACAGCCTCCCCTAGCCATCGGATGTACTTCGGCTCCTGTACTAGCCAACAGGTGAGCAGCTCCTTTGATCCCAATCAGACTAGTCAGTATGCCTCCAAAAAAGAATCAGAAAAAGGGAGAGGAGTTGGAGGAGATTAAATTCTCACTAAATTTTATGACTGAAGAAATATCTAAGATAGCAAAACAACAAACTCTGCTTATTGGCCTTATGGACCAAGTGTGTGAATTAAAGGCTGAAGTTATGGAAAAAGACAAGAAAATTAATTTCTTAGAAAGACGTGTGGATAAATTAGAACAGTATACAAGAATGGATGATGTCATTGTGAGCGGTCTTAACACCAGACACCGCTCCTATGCATGTGTGACAACTGGAGTTGATAACCAGGATGGGGAGGATGAGACATTGGCAGAATCACACACTCTTGAGCAGCAGGTGTTAACTTTTTTCAACTCTAAAAACATTGTTGTGGACAATAAGACTATTTCAGCTTGCCACACGTTACCTAAAAAAGACAGTAAAGGAAAACCAGCGATCATCATCCGATTTGTCAACAGGAAAGCAAAAACTGATCTTCTGCAATAAGCAAGAAAACTGAGAGGAACGGCCGTCTATGCAGATGAATATTTAACAAAAAAGAACTCTGAAATAGCTAGACAAGCCAGAGCTCTCAGAAAACAGGGGAAAATACAATCAAGATGGACAAAGAACTGTAAAGTGTGGATAAAACTGCTTGGCACCCCAGAAGAAGCTAAAGTAATAATGATTAGAGAAATGGAGGAATTAGAAAAATTTAAACCTTAGCTCTTATGCAGGAATAACAGTGCAGTAAGATTATGAGTGGAATTTTTTGTGTTCTTTTTTCTTTTCTTTTTTCCTCTTTTTTTCCTTTTGGAGTACATTGTTGACACAACTCATGATTAGAACTTTAACCAGTCATCCTTCCTCATTTAATAATGGAAGTGTCCATCCATCTTCTACCGCTTTTCCGGAGGTCCGGGTTGCGGAGGCAGCTGTTCAAGCAGAGAAGCCCAGACTTCCCTCTTCCCAGCCACCTGCTCCAGCTCTTTAGAGAGGATACCAAGGCGTTCCCAGACCAGCTGGGAGACATAGTCTCTCCATCGAGTCCTGGGTCTGCCCCGGGGTCTCCTCCCAGTGGGACGTACCTGAAACACCTCAAGTGGGAGGCGTCCAGGAGGCATCCTAATCAGATGCCCATACCACCTCAACTGACTCCTTTCAATGTGGAGGAGCAGCGGTTCTACTCTGAGCCTCTCCCGGATGACTGAGCTCCTCACCCTATCTCTGAGGGTGAGTCCAGCAATCCTACGGAGAAAGCTCACTTCAGCCGCTTGTATCCGCAATCTTGTTCTTTCAGTCATTACCCAAAGCTCGTGACCATAGGTGAGAGTAGGAACGCAGATTGACTGGTAAATCGACAGCTTTGCCTTAGAACTAAGCTCCCTCTTCACCACAACAGACCGGTACAACGTCCGCATCACTGCAGATGCTGCTCCGATCCAGCTGTCAATCTCTCCCTCCATTCTCCCCTCACTCGTGAACAAGACCCCAAGATACTTAAACTCCTCCACTTGGGGCAGGAGCCTGTCCCCAAACCAGAGAGGACAATCCACCTTTTTCTGGCTGAGGACCATGGACTCGGACTTGGAGGTGCTGATTCTCATCCCAGCTGCTTCACACTCAGCACCAAATCGTCCCAGCAAGAGCTGGAGGTCATTGCTGGATGAAGCCAACAGGACAACATCATCTGCAAACAACAGAGATGAGATCCTGCGGTCACCAAGCATGACACCCTCCATTCCCTGGCTGCGCCTAGAAATCCTGTCCATAAAAATTATGAACAGGATCGGTGACAAAGGGCAGCCCTGGCGGAGTCCAACTCTCACTGGGAATGAGTCCGACCGAGTGTTGGCAATACAAACCAAACTCTCAGAATGGTTATACAGAGACCGAATAGCTTGTAACAACAAGCCCGATACCCGATACTCCCGAAGCACCCCCCACAAAAAACCACGAGGGACGCGGTCAAATGCCTTCTCCAAGTCCACAAAACACATGTAAACTGGTTGGGCAAACTCCCATAATGGAAGTGTATGAGGTCAAATTGAAGCTGAAACCATTGTAAAAACTGAACAGCAACCACAAGACATTTTAGGAGATAGGAGATATTGACCCAGATATTAACTACTTTAATCATATTAACAATAAGTGTGCTAGGCCCAGAAATATTTGGACAGTGACACAATCTTCATGATTTGGGCTCTGCATGCCACCACATTGGATTTGAAATGAAACAACTACAACAAAATTGAAGTGCAGACTTTAAGGTTTAATTCAATGGGTTGAACAAAAATATATGATTAAACATGTAAGAATTGTAGCTATTTTTATACAAACGCTCCTCATTTCGGGGGCTCAAAAGTAATTGGACAAATAAACATAACCCTAAGTAAAATGTTACTTTTCAATATTTTGTTGAGAATCCTTTGCAGGCAATGACTGCCTGAAGTCTGGAACCCATGGACATCACCAAATGCTGGGTTTCCTCCTTTGTGATGCTTTGCCAGGCCTTTACTGCAGCTGTCTTCAGTTGTTGCTTGTTTGTGGGTCTTTCTGCCTTAAGTTTTGTCTTGAGCAAGTGAAATGCATGCTCGATTGGGTTCCGATCTGGTGATTGACTCCGCCATTGCAGAATATTCCACTTCTTTGCTTTAAAAAACTCCTGGGTTGCTTTTGCAGTATGTTTTGGATCATTGCCCATCTCTACTGTGAAGCGCCGTACAATCAACTTTGCTGCATTTGGCTGAATCTGAGCAGAAAGTATATCCCTATACACTTCAGAATTCATCCGGCTGCTTCTGTCTTTTGTCACATCATCAATAAACACAAGTGACCCCGTGCCATTGGAGGCCATGCATGCCCATGCCATCACACTGCCTCCACCATGTTTTACAGAAGATGTGGTGTGCTTTGGATCATGAGCTGTTCCAATTCTTCTCCAAACTTTCTTCTTCCCATCATTCTGGTACAGGTTGATCTTAGTCTCATCTGTCCAAAGAATGCTGTTCCAGAACTGGGCTGGCTTCTTCAGGTGTTTTTTGGCAAAGTCAATTCTGGCCTTTCTATTTTTGAGGAGGATTAATGGTTTGCACCTTGTGGATGAAGTCTTCTCTTTATGGTAGACTTAGATACTGATACACCTACTTCCTGTAGAGTGTTCTTCACTTGAGTGGATGTTGTGAAGGGGTTATTCTTCATCATGGAAAGGATTCTGCGATCATCCACCACGTTGTCTTTCGTGGACGTCCAGGCCTTTTTGAGTTCCCAAGCTCACCAGTGCACTCTTTTTTTCTCAGAATGTAGCAAACTGTTGATTTGGCCACTCCTAACATTTCTGCTATCTCTCTGATGGATTTCTTCTTTTTTTTCAGCCTCAGGATGGTCTGTTTCACCTCCACTGAGAGCTCCTTTGAAAGCATGTTGTGTGTTCACAGCAACAGCTTCCAAATGCAAACGCCACACCTGGAATCAACTCCAGACCTTTTAATTGCTTAATTGATGACAGGTTAACGAGGGAAGAGCCCATGCAGCCTTGTTATTTTTTTTTATTTTGCAGCCTTCTGAGTCAATTGTCCAATTACTTTTGGTTCCTTGAAAAAGAGGCGGCTACGTATTAAAGAGCTGTAATTCCTAAATCCTTGCTCCAGTTTGGATGTGAATACTCTCAAATTACAGTTGAGAGTCTGCACTTTAAGCCCATATTGATTATATAATTGTATCCTGAATATGTTTTCGTAAACAGCTAAAATAACAAAACTTGTGTCACTGTCCAAATATTTTTGTGCCTAACTGTAAATGGAATTATGAACTCGGATCAGACATTGACAATAATACACATTAATAGTAGGAGTCTCTATGCCAACTTTGATAGTATTAAGGAGTTTTTAAATCAATTTAACACCCCATTTAGGATTACTGCAGTAAGTGAAACATGGATTAATGATGAAAAAGATGTAAATTTTGAACTACATGGATATGAAATGTACACACAAAATAGGAAATGTAAAAGTGGTGGTGAGGTAGCACTGTATGTTGATAGAAAATTAAAAAGTAAAAAAGTGGATAGCATGACATGAACAGTGAATGAAAGTATGGAATGTTTAACAATCGAAATTATGATGGAAAATAGAAAAAACATTGTAGTAAGTTGTATATATAGAGCACTGGGATCTGATATGGAAAAATTTAGAAATGGTATGGAAAAGATGTATACAAAAATAAGACAAAAAAATATCTTTATTTGTGGTGACTTTAATATAGATTTAATGAAACAAAACAACATAAACCAACTGAAGATTTCATAGATACATTGTATAGCCTGCACGGTGGCGCAGTGGTTAGCACTGTGGCAGCACAGTTTTACCCTCGGCCGGGGGATCGCGGGGACCGTGAGATCGTGGGTTCGATCCCTGCCCCCAGCCAACAGTGATCTGTGTGGAGTTTGCATGTTCTCCCCGTGTTTGCGTGGGTTTACTCTGGGATTTTCCGGTTTCCTCCCACATGCCAAAAACATGCAGGTTAGGGAGTTAAGGGGCGCTTGCGCACGCAGCGACCGGCAGCTGGTGGTTTGTCACCAGACTGCAAAACAAATCTACCTACGGGTACAAAATAAGTAATAAAAAAAAAAAAAATAGCCTAACCTTATTTCCAAAGATTACAAAACCTACGGGAATAACGACACACCGTGCTACCTTGATAGACAACATTTTTACCAGTGTTATTGAATATAATATGGTGAGTGGTATACTAATAAATGGCAATAGTGACCACCTGCCTGTATTTGTTTCTTTTATGGGTTACCCCCACAACAGACTGGGACAAGCAGAGCGTTCAGCTGGAGCAATTGGCAGAACAATGGCTGATATCAATAGGCATCCTCCCTTTGTCTAGTTCAGGCGCCAGTATCCTGCTGTTATTTATGACTTCCTGCTCTGTACTGTAATACAAATGTCTTCCTGTCAGTAATCCTCCGATTGATGTATGTGACTCTCAAATGCAAATGTCCCATGCCTTCCTGCAGTTACTTTGATGATAATGTGCCTTTCATGTATTGTCTGTAGTGGGGTATAAAAACTGCATTGCTCTGTAACTCTCTCTCTCTCTCTGACCACTGCTTCTGACGACACGCATTCTGTGTCTCCTCATGAGAGCCTGAGGACCCGCTCCAGCCCGCCTGCACAGGGCTGGAGTGAGTTCTATGATGGTGGGATGAATGATAATAAACTCCCTCAAAAACTCTCAGTTCGCTGCCTTATTATTTCATGCCGCCACATTGGTGACCCCGAAGAAAGCACACGCTTTGTGCAGCAACCTTCTGACCTGGACATCCATGCTGGAACCGGCCGAGGGACACAAAGATCGTCTCCTCCCTCTCACCGCTCCAACGCATCTGCATGAGCCCGAGGGACAGAGATCGCCTACTCCCTCTCATCGCTCGTCTGCATCGACACGAGCCCGAGGGACAGAGATCGCCTACTCCCTCTCACCGCTCCAACGCATCCGCACGAGCCTGAGGGACAGAGATCGTCTCCTTCCTCTCACCGCTCCAACGCACCACGAGCGCACGACGCAACAGCTCAACAGGGATGACCATCGGCGCCGACGACGCTGATCTCCATCAAGCTCCCTGACCCTGACTCGCCTCTCAACAGCGGACCACCCACGCACCGAACCCCCGCGCGCACACCGGGGGGTTACGAGGACAGCGCACCACGCACGGGACATTAACGGCTCCACAGACCGCCATCGTCCTTCGCCGCTGCACACAGAACCTTCAGGGCTGCTCACACACCTGAAGCACGCACGCAGCTCGCTCACAGGATTTTGTACGGGTCTCAGCCACGGCGCACAAGGGAATTCAGCCGTCAGCTGTTCCCGAGGGCTTTAGGGCTGCGCGCGCACCTAAAGCCAACACGCCAAGTCCCACACTGCTGCAGCTCCTTTTTTTCTTCATGGCCGCGAGAGGAGTCAGAGACAAATTTTTCTTCTTACAGCTGCTGTGGACCTCCGCACGTTCAACGGGACAGCCCCTCAACATCGCGGATCCACAGGCAATTTTTGCGCGGCCCAGACAATTTCGCCGTCCCGGGCCGGCACTTGCTACCCCCACCCCCCTCCCTCCACCGCCGCCTGCAGCGAGCTTCCCCCGCAGCTCGCTCCCAAAGCCGGACTATCGAGGCCTCAGCTTCCCGCTGAGCCCTCTGGGGGGGAGTGTATGGGTTACCCCCACAACAGACTGGGACAAGCAGAGCGCTCAGCGGGAGCAATTGGCAGAACAATGGCTGATATCAATAGGCAGCCTCCCTTTGTCTAGTTCAGGCGCCAGTATCCTGCTGTTATTGATGACTTCCTGCTCTGTACTGTAATACAAATGACTTCCTGTCAGTAATCCTCCGATTGATGTATGTGACTCTCCAAATGCAAATGTCCCATGCCTTCCTGCAGTTACTTTGATGATAATGTGCCTTTCATGTATTGTCTGTAGTGGGGTATAAAAACTGCATTGCTCTGTAACTCTCTCTCTCTCTCTCTCTGACCACTGCTTCTGACGACACGCATTCTGCGTCTCCTCATGAGAGCCTGAGGACCCGCTCCAGCCCGCCTGCACAGGGCTGGAGTGAGTTCTATGATGGCGGGATGAATGATAATAAACTCCCTCAAAAACTCTCAGTTTGCTGCATATTATTTCATGCCGCCACACTTTAGATGTTAATTATGGGGTTAATGAGAGTAATAATAATAAACCATGTAAAAAGATTATTTATAAAAGAATACGAACAGAAGATAGAATCAGTGCTTTAAAAGATGACTTAATGTTACAGAATTGGGATGTTGTCTATAGAGAGAAAGAAGTAGACTTGGCATACGATAAATTTATTGATATATTTTAATCATTATATAATAAAAACTGTCCAATTAAAGAAATTAATAAAAAACATAAATACAAAAATTGCCCGTGGTTAACCAGGGGGCTACAAAATGCTTGTAAAAAGAAAAAATTATCTCTATAAAAATTTCATTAAATTAAGAACCAAAGAATCAAGAACCAAAGAAAACCAAAGAAAGAAAAAAAGATATAAAACATATAAGAATAAATTAACTGAAATGAATGAATGAATGAATGAATGAATTTATTTATTTTGGATAATACAGTACAGGTTAAAAGAAACTGTATAATATAACAACAAGGTCAAATTAGACAAAGACTCCTTCTACTAAACAATTCCACGTGAGTTATCCGAAATGGGTGATGGCTGAAGCCGCAGCTTATATTGCCCACCCATATTCCATCCAAGAATTCAAAAGAAAAAAGAGTAAACAAGACAAGAGTGATTACAATTTAGAACAAAGCTAAGACAAAGTGTGACTGAGAGAAAAAAAAAAAGAAAACTAAGCTAAGCAAAGTTAAGCGGTTACTATTCAAGACAAATCTAAGACAGAATGTCACAGAGAGAAAAAAAAAACAACAAAAAAAACTAAGCTACAACACAACACAGGCTGGATATGTCAATCCTTATGTGAGTTTACATGTCGTCTTGTAAATATGTTTGGAGTATTTCTTCCTTTAGTTTTTGTTTAAATTGTCCAAGCGTTGTACATGATTTTAATTCAGGTCCATAATCGTTCCATAATCTGACTCCTTGCACTGAAATACAGTGTTGCTTGGTGGTTGTTCTCACTGTAGGCTTTTGAAATATACATGTTCCTCTGAAGTGATATCGTTTCTCCCTTGTTTGGAACAACTTTTGGATATTTGCGGGCAGTGATAAATTCTTCACTTTGAACATTATTATTGCGGTTTTAAAGTCAACCAGATCTTTCAACTTGAGAGTTTTTTGTTTAAGAAAAAGTGGGTTTGTTGGTTCCCTGTAAGCTGCTTTGTTTATTATTCTAATAGCTCTCTTTTGAAGCATAAAGAGTGGATATATGTTTGTTTTGTATGTATTTCCCCATACTTCATTACAATATGTCATGTATGGGAGTATTAATGAATGATACAAGGTGTATAGTGTGGGTTGATTCAGCAAATATTTCACTCTGTGTAATATTGCAATTGATTTGGAAACTTTACCTTTAATATAATTAATATGTGACTTCCAACACAGTTTGTTATCAATTATTACTCCAAGGAATTTAGTTTCAGATACCCTTTCAATCTCTACACCATTTACACTGAGTTTGGGTACTGGATTGTTGTGATGGTTGTTAAAGACTATAAATTTTGTCTTACTTAAATTGAGCGTTAATTTGTTTGAATCAAACCACAGTTTAAGCTTTTCTAATTCCTTCCCGAGTGTATCCAGAAGTTGTTCCAAATTGTTTCCACTGCATAGCAGATTAGTGTCATCGGCAAACAATATTAAGTCCATTTTTTCTGAAACTTTACATATATCGTTTATATACATATTGAATAATAATGGTCCCAAAACTGAACCCTGTGGGACTCCACAGGTGACCTTCAGCAGCTCTGAGTTTTTGTTGCTAACACATACATACTGATATCTATTCTTTAAGTAACTACTTAACCAGGACAGTGCTACCCCTCTAATACCAGAATTTTGTAGTTTCTTTAATAATAAATTATGATCTACTGTATCAAATGCTTTTTTAAGATCTAGGAATACTCCAACTGAATACTCTTTATTTTCAATGGCTGTTGATATTTTTTCTGTAAATTCCATTAGGGCATATGCAGTTGTCCTCTTGTGTCTGAACCCATATTGCTGCTCACATAATAAATCATTCTTCAGTATGAGGTTGTCAATTCTCTCATAGAATATTTTTTCAAGTATCTTGGAAAATTGCGGTAATAGTGAAACTGGTCTATAGTTTGAGAGTTCCCCTCTGTCGCCCGTCTTGTATATCGGAA
The DNA here is from genome assembly GCA_020510985.1 of Pholidichthys leucotaenia. NCBI lineage: Eukaryota > Metazoa > Chordata > Actinopteri > Cichliformes > Pholidichthyidae > Pholidichthys > Pholidichthys leucotaenia. The sequence continues at coordinate 259,621,005 of CM035843.1, forward strand.
TTACTTTAGCTATTTTCATTGCATTGGGAAATATACCTGATTGGAGAGACAGGTTGCAGATATACGTCAGTGGTTTTACTATGCATTTGATAACAGTTTTGACTAGTAGCATGTCAATACCATCACAGTCAGTAGATGTTTTACTTTAGAACGATTTAACAATTTCAATGACCTCTCTTTCAAAAGTGATAAAGTGATAAAAAAGTGACAAAAGTGATATGCATTAGATCAAGGAAAATATGCAGTTGGTGTGTTTATAGATTTTAGAAAAGCATTTGATACAATAAATCATTCAATACTTCTTGATAAACTGCAAATGTATGGTATTAGGGGAATGGGTCTGAATTGGGTAACAAGTTATTTAACTGAGAGACAACAGTTTGTGAAGATGGGAGAATATCTGTCTGGGTGTATGGGAATTGCTTGTGGGGTCCCCAAAGGGTCAGTATTGGGCCTCAAATTATTTAACATATATAAATGATATATTCCAAGTTTCTAAATTATTAAAAATAATATTATTTGCTGATGATACTAATATATTTTACTCGGGAAATAATTATAATCAACTAATCCATACACTAAATAATGAATTAAATAAGCTTAAAAAATGGATGGATTGTAATAAATTATCACTAAATATAGATAAAACTAAGGTAATATTTGGTAATTGTAAAAGTAAAGAAGATATACATATTCATATAGATAATGTAATTATTGAAAATGTTAAGGAGATCAAATTTTGGGGTGTAATACTAGATGATAAAATTAGTTGGAAACCACATGTCAGATACATACAAAACAAAGTCACAAAAAATATTGCAATTATAAATAAAATTAAGTAAGTCCTAGATTACAAATCGCTTCATATCTTGTATTGCTCATTAGTACTTCCATACTTGACCTATTGTATAGAGGTCTGGGGTACCAATTATATAAGTACAATTTACCATTCCAAATTACTAGTTAATGTAAAGCAAAAAACATGTTATAATTCCTTTGAGGGCCTGGTCCTCAGTGTTGGGCACTTTAGCAATTTCAGGTTAAACCCAATTTTATTTGCCATAGTTTATCGTCCCCCATCAACCTATTCAGAATTTTTATCCGAATTTGCTGATTTCTTAGCTGATTTAGTGCTGAAATCTGATAGAATAATTATAGTAGGGGACTTTAATATACATGTGGATGTAGATAGTGACTGCCTTAATGTGGCTTTTAATTCAATATTAGACTCGATTGGGTTTTCTCAGAAAGTAGGAAATTCTACTCATTACCTCCACCATACATTGGACCTTGTTCTGACATATGGCATAGAAATAGAAAATCTTGTAGTGTCTCCTCATAACCCTGTACTGTCAGACCATTGTCTGTTAACCTTTGATTTTACTATTTCTGACTATTTGGCTCCTAATGAAAAATATTATCACAGTAGATGCCTCTCAGATGATGCTGTTTCCAAATTTATGCAGATTGTTTCCTCTATGCCATGTGTCAACACAACGGAAATAAGCTATAGACAGCTTGCTCCTTCTGTAATTGATAACATGGTGGATAGTGTTTCAGCTTCTTTGCATCAGGCTCTAGACTTGGTGGCCCCCTTAAAAAAGAAAAAGTCTAATCAGAGATTTCTAACTCCTTGGTTCAACACAGAAACTCGTAGCTTAAAACAGAAGACTCGTCAATTAGAAAGAAAATGGTGCTCTACTAATTTAGATGAAATCTATTTAGCTTGGAGAAATCATCTTTTAATTTATAAAAAATCTCTTAGAAAAGCTAGAACGAGTTATTACTCTGCATTAATAGAAGAGAACAAGAATAATCCCAGGTTTCTTTTCAGTACTGTAGCCAGGTTGACAAAGAGTCAGGACTCTGTCAATCCTAGCATCCCCTTAGAGCTTACTAGTCAGGACTTTATGAACTTTTTCAATAATAAAATTTCATCCATCAGAGATAAAATCAATCAGATTCTTCCCACAGTTAACTTAAATACTGTAACTACTACAACTCCTTCTATTGATGTCTGTCTTGATGAGTTTACTCCAATCGACATTTGTGAGTTAGACAAAATAGTTTCCTCATCCAAACCTTCAACTTGTCTTTTAGACCCTCTTCCTACCAGGTTATTTAAAGAAGTCTTCCCACTTATTGGTAGCTTTATTCTTCATATAATCAATTCTTCATTAACTTTAGGCCATGTACCGCAGGCTTTTAAAATGGCTGTAATTAAACCCTTACTCAAAAAGCCAACGCTAGATCCAGGAGCTTTAGTTAACTATAGACCAATCTCTAATCTCCCTTTCATTTCAAAAATCTTAGAAAGAGTTGTTGCTACGCAATTATTTGACCACCTGCAGGGAAATGGTTTACTTGAAGAGTTTCAATCTGGGTTTAGAATCCATCATAGTACTGAAACAGCCTTAGCGAAGGTCACCAACGACCTCCTCATTGCATCTGATAATGGACTAGTTTCTGTACTTGTCCTTTTAGATCTTAGTGCAGCTTTTGATACTATTGATCATAATATTCTACTTGATAGATTAGAACACTATGTTGGACTTAATGGAACTTCGTTGCAGTGGTTTAGATCTTATTTATCTGATAGGTTCCAGTTTGTTCATGTAAATGATGAGTTTTCTTTCAGCTCAAAGCTTAGTCATGGAGTTCCACAGGGATCTGTGCTAGGCCCTACTCTTTTTAGTTTATATATGCTTCCGTTAGGCAACATTATTAGAAAGCACTGTATACATTTTCATTGTTATGCAGATGACACACAATTATACCTGTCAATGAAGCCAGATGATACTAATCAATTAGCCAAGTTAGAAGCCTGTCTTAAGGAAATCAAAGCTTGGATGACTTGTAATTTCCTGCTATTAAATTCAGATAAGACTGAAGTCATTCTTGTTGGTCCAAAAAACCTTAGAAATTCCTTTCCAAATCAAACTTTCAATTTGGATGCAGTTACTCTTTCTCTTAATAGCTCTGTGAGGAACCTTGGAGTTATTTTTGATCAGGATTTGTCCTTCAATTCACATATTAAATTTGTTTCTAAGACTGCCTTCTATCATTTGCGTAATATTGCCAAGATTAGAAGCATCTTGTCTCAGAGTGATGCTGAGAAGCTGATCCACGCTTTTGTTAGCTCGAGATTAGATTATTGTAATTCTTTATTATCAGGCTGTCCTAAAACATCTTTAAAAAGTCTTCAGCTGATCCAAAATGCTGCAGCAAGAGTTTTAACAGGTACTAGAAAGAGAGATCATATCTCTCCGGTTCTGGCCTCCCTTCATTGGCTTCCCATAGAGTTTAGAATTAAGTTTAAAATCCTTCTTCTTACTTACAAAGCTCTAAAAAATCAGGCTCCTCTTTATTTAAAAGACCTGATACTACCGTATCATCCTAACAGAGCACTACGCTCCCAAAATGCAGGATTACTTGTAATACCTAGAATCTCCAAAAGTACAATGGGAGGCAGAGCCTTCAGTTATCAAGCTCCTCTCCTGTGGAATCAGTTGCCAATCTGGATTCGGGAGTCAGACTCGATCTCTGTTTTTAAGAATAGGGCTAAAACCTACCTTTTTGATATAGCCTACAATTAGGGAGGGATCATGTGTTTCTGAACCCTCCCTTAGTTATGCTGCTAATAGGTTTAGTCAGCCGGGGGACCTCCAGTAATGTACTGGGCCTCACTCCTTTCCTCACTCTCTATGAAATATTTTTATTTTTTATTTTTTTTTTTTTTGCTGGTCATTAACATTTGTTTGTTCTCTCCCATAGATTGAGTCCCCATCGTGCTGTTTGCTCTCTACATGTCTGTTCTTTTCTTCTTCTCTATCCCCTCACCCCCCAGCCAGTCGCAGCAGATAACTGCCCCTCCCTGAGCCTGGTTCTGCTGGAGGTTTCTTCCTGTTAAAAGGGAGTTTTTCCTCTCCACCGTCGCCAAGTGCTTGCTCACAGGGGATCGCCTGATTGCTGGGGTCTTTCTGCAACTGTGGGGGTCCCCCCTACAGTTGATAGTGCTATGAGATGACTGTTGTTGTGAAATGGCGCTATATAAATAAAGTTGAATTGAATTGAATTGAATTGAAAGTACACTTAAGTCATTGCTAATATTACAAAAAAGGACAGTCCATGTTTTACACAAAGTTGGGTACCTTGAACATACTAATTTAATACTAATTTATTGTTTTTGCATTCACAGTTATTGAAATTATGGGATCTGGTTGATTATTATACAGCACAGTTATGTTTAAAGTCAGTAAAAACTTTTTGCCACACAATACACAAAATCTTTTCAGTGAGAGAGAAGGGAAATATAATTTACAGGGGAATACAAAATTTAAAATGCACCTAGTAAGATCAACTAGGAAGGGTTTTTGTGTGTCTGTGTGGGGTGAAATTGTGGAATGGGTTGGGGGAGAAACATAGGCAATGTCCAAACATCCATATTTTTAAATCCACATATAAAGAAATTATTTTTGAGCAATATAAAAATAAAGGACAGTAATATTACAATGTGTCTGTAATGAAGAAAGGTTGTTATTGTGAATATACTGTATATGCTGAGCACTATTATTATTGATCTCATTATTACTAGAATTATAGTATTAGGATTGTTGTTAGGATGGAATTACTTGAAGTATTATATAGGCCAGGTGGTATTATTATTATTATTGTTGTTGTAACTACCATATGGCTACCTATTATTATGATTATTATTATTATATGGTTACTTATTGCAGTTAGGTATTGTAAGCCATGTGGGGGTATATGGTGGTATATATAGTGATTAAGATGATGATAATATTGTCTATAATTATATTAAACATTCCAGAAGTATTTATTTATTATTATTACAATTATTGTTAGATGTTGTTATTATTGTCAATATAAACTATCATTGTTGTATCATTTCGATTGCATAATTTAATTATAAGGTGTATTATATATTATGGTATTGTATAATGAATGTAATTGTGGAATGAATAATGACTAGAATGTTATTATACTGTAATTTATTGGGTATGGAGAAGGGGTGGCTTCTTCCCACTCCTTCTGAACGTTTTATTTTTTTTGGTTTTGATTTTTGTTTTTAAATTTTTTTTCTTTTTTGTCTGGATGTTCAAATAAATAAAGTCAATCAATCAATCAATCAAAGCCTGGCTATACAGATTGTTTCTCTGCATCCCCCCAAGTCTAACACAAAATATTTCTCCCCAGGTTCCAGCACTCTGAATGGGCCATCGTAGGGCAGGCGCAACGGGGTCCAGTGGGCATCATGGCTGACAAACACGAACGAAGCGTCCTTCAAGGTCTTTGGCACGAAAGCGCGGGGAAAACAGTGGTGGGCTGGGCTGGGTACTGTCCCTGCCTCTGTGCTATGTAGTGAAAGCGTGGATGGATCGGTGTTCGGCGTGGGGTTGTCTGGCAAAAATTCTCCGGGGAGCCGCAGCAGCTGGGAAAAAAACAGCTCTGCTGGGGAGGCCGCCAAATCTTCCTTCGGTGCTGAACGCAACCCTAATAGAACCCACAGCAATCGGTCTACCCAATTTGCATCCGTAAGCGAAGCACTGAGCGCTGCTTTAAGTGATCTATGGAAACGCTTGCATAACCCATTAGCCTGGGGGTTGTATGCGGTCGTGCGATGAATTGTGACACCCAGGCTCCGGGCCATCATGGACCAGAGGTCGGAAACGAACTGCAGGCCCCGGTCGGACGTGATATCCGAAGGGGCACCGAAACGTGCCACCCATGCGGTCAAAAAAGTGCGTGCAACTTCTGTGGACGCGGTGGAAGCTAGCGGGACAGCTTCTGGACAGCGCGTGGTGCGGTCCACCACTGTCAGGAGGTGCGTGAACCCCTGCGATGGTGGGAGGGAGCCCATAAGGTCCACATGAACGTGGTTGAACCTCTTAGCAGGGACATGGAACGGCTCAAGGGGGCTGTTTGTGTGCCTGTGCACCTTGGCTTGTTGGCACGCTACGCAGGCTGCAGCCCACTCTTTCACCTGTTTGTGCAGGCTCGGCCAGACGAACTTTGCTCCCACCATTTTGACTGACGTGCGCACTCCTGGGTGCTCCAGGGAGTGAACCTACTCAAAAACGGCGACGGCAAGTGCGTGGGACCACCGGGTGCGGGCGGCCTGTGGAGACGTCACAGATTGGGGGGGCACCCCGTCTTGCAGTACTCTGCTCTCCAGCCTTAACCCTGTTGGTCCAGACTGGAGCGCGCAAATGTCCACGCCGCTGATCTGCTCGGCGGCCATGGCCATGTAATCTATCCCTACGTAGACTGGGACCACTAATGCGCGCGAGAGGCAGTCTGCCACCATGTTGAGTTTACCGGCCACATGCTGAATGTCGGTTGTAACCTCCGAGATCGCAGCCAGCTGTCTCTGCTGCCGGGCCAACCATGGTTCCAAAACCTTGGCCATAGCGTACGTTAGCGGCTTGTGGTCCACGAATGCAGTGAATGTGCGCCCTTCCAGCCAGAACTGGAAGTGGTGTATGGCCAGGTGGAGAGCCAGTAACTCCCTGTTGAATGCGCTGTATTTACGCTCATTGTCGCGCAAAGACCTGCTAAAAAAGGCGAGCGGCTGTCAAGAACCGGTGACGCACTGCTCCATGACGGCCCCTATGGCTATGTCCGATGCGACGTTAGTAAGCGCTATCTGAGCCGCCAGGTCCGGGTGCGCCAGTAGTGCGGCGTTTGCTAGAGCTGTTTTGACCTCGGAAAACGCCTGCTCTCGCTCAGGAGTCCAGTCAACTCTGTCCGCCAGTTTCCGTTCTTAAGTGCGGCGTACAATGGCCGCATGAGCTGGGCTGAGGGGTGGAGGAAATGGTTGTAGAAGTTAACCATCCCCAAAAACTCCAGCAGCACCCTGACTGTCTGAGGCCGGGGAAAATCTGCCACTGCGCACATTTTGTCCGGTAAGGGTATCGCGCCCTCTGGTGAGATGCAGTGGCCCAAAAGATCGATTCCTGTCACCACGAACTGGCACTTCACCGGGTTGATTATTAACCCGTGCTCCTCCAACCTCTGGAAAACTGTCTTGAGGTGGGCTACGTGTTCGTCCTCGGACACGCTGGCCACCAGGATGTCGTCCAGGTAGACGAACACAAATGGCAGATCACGCAGCGCCGCATCCATCATGCGCTGGAATGTCTGCGCTGCGCCTTTTAACCCAAAAGGCATACACTCAAAAAGACCAAACATTTTGGGTATGTCGTCCGCGTGCACCGGGATCTGGTGGTAACCGCGGACCAGGTCTATCTTGGAAAAAATGCGCGCCCCAGTGAGGTGAACGGAAAAATCCTGAATATGGGGGATTGGGTAGCAATCGTGCGCTGTGGCATTGTTTAATCTGCGGAAATCTCCGCTTGGTCACCACGATCCCTTGGCTTTAGGCACCATATGTAGCAGGGATGCCCATGGGCTGTTTGAGCGCCTGATGATGCCCAGCCTTTCCAAATTGGCAAACTCCTTGCGCGCACTGGTCAGTTTAGCTACGTCCAGGCGCCAAGGTCGTACGAAAACGGGCGGCCCCGTGGTGGTAATGAAGTGCTCCACCCTATGTTTAGTGACGGCCACCGAAAACGTCGGAACCGTGAGTGCTAGGAACTGGGTGAGTAGTGTGTGGAACGTACCCCCTGGAGCTGTGATGTTGGCTAGTGTTGTGGACCCGGCTCCTCTAGCTGTACAGGGCAGAGAATCAAAAGACATTGCGTTAATCAGGCGTCTGTTAACCACATTGACTAATAGTCCATGTGCACACAAAAAAATCAGCGCCCAAAATGGGGAAGTTACATGCCGCTATGACGAATGGCCATTGGTATGTACGGCCATGCAAGGATATAGTCAGTGTCCTCTCACCAAAAGTCTTAATGTCTGAGCCGTTTGTGGCTGCCAGTTCATGGCCGCTACTTCCCGCCAGCCGGTCTGCGTAGGACGGCAGGATGAAGCTCTTTTGGGAGCTGGAGTCCACGAGGAACCGTCTCTCTGAGCGTGAGTCTGTCACATAGAGCAGCTTGTTTGTGTCACCGGCGGTTGCAGCTGCTACCGACTGCCGGCCCTGGCATTTCCCGAGTGCTTGAATTGGCATGGTGGCATGCATCGGCGTGTGTCTTCTCCAAAACAGCGGTGGTAGAAGCAGAGTGTGTCTCTCCGGCGTTTTTTGGCCTCCGCTGCAGCCACCGTCGTTGGCTCCTCGCCTCCATTGGCCATCTCGCTGGGTTCTGACACCACTGCGTTCACAGCGAAGACTCTGGTGGTGAGGATAATCCGATCTGCCTCTTGTGCTAGCGCCCGGTAGTTGCGCGTGGCCAGCAGCAGCGAATTGGCAAGGATCGCTCTGGCTGCTGTCGGGAGGTTCCAGAGGAAAAGATGGGCAAAGAGGAAATGCCTGTCATCTGTGCCCATCAACGCCAACATTTTCACCATTAATTCGACCGCCGACCCGTCTCCCAACTCGGAGCGCATCAGAAGCCTTTCCGCTCTCTCGCAGTCCGAGAGCATGTAGTGCTGGGTCAGCGCGGTTTTGAGAGCGTAGTATTTGTCGTGGACTGGGGGCTGTTGGAGCATGCTCGCCACCTGCTGTGTTGTGCGTGCGTCCAATGCTGCAGCCACGTAGTAGTATTTGGTGTCATCTGCCGCCACTCCCCGGACCACGAACTGGGCCTCGGTGTGGAGGAACCAAGACTTCGGGTCATGTAGCCAAAAGTCTGGGAGTTTGACTGAAACGGCGCACGCGGTGCTGGCACCTCCAGTCTGGGTCGTCTCCGGGGTGTTCGCCTCGAGCTCCATTGTGCGTCAAGGGTCACCAGTGTAGAGAGAGGAATGATCAGGCGAGGCGGTAGCTGGAGCAGAGCAGACTTTATTAATCTCTCTCTAACATCAACAAGAATAAGAAGCCTAAACCAGGTCGCGGGCACCTCTCTTTTTATACCATACAACTCGCCTGGCGACCTGGGGTGTTTGCATTAACATGCATACATTTACCATGACAATTCCCTTTGTCACTGTTTGCATTAGCACACATACATCTACAATGGCAATTCCCTTTGTCATCCAGCCTGTCAGAGCATTATTATGCAGACCGGAGGAGAATGCATATTGTCATGCGAAAACCATAGACTGCCTTGCATATCCGTTTCTCAGCTCTTACGCATCTCTTCCTGCCGTGCCATTCAGTCTGAGTCTAGAGAACGTACTGACTGGGTCCCCCACACCTTATTGGTTTATTTGTCACGGACCATGTGCAGAAAAAACATTAAACACAGGGTAAAGATGCTCTGTACCAGATTATAGCATTCTCACTAATTTCCTTCTGTAGTTCCTGGGGCAAGCAGGAAGATATTAAAAGAAAATCAGCACATATGGAGAACAATTCAAGCCAGGTTTCAGAAACTGTTGACCCTGAAACAAGCAGGGAGTAAGTTTAAAGGTAGAAAGATAAGAGAGACGGCACACATAAAAAACAATTTAAGAGTACAATTTCATGATCCCATTTAAGGGAGCGAGTCAATGCTGGCAGGCTTGATTACTTAAAATCCATTTTTTAGTCTGTGGTAAAGTCTCAGTAGTTTGTTCTGGTCTTCAAAGCAGTGGGAAGCTTGTTCCATTCCGTTATATGTAGCTTTGTATAAGAATGCTGATTGTCCGAAAGCAGTTTTATGTGGGGGGGGGGGGGGTGCAACAATGCCACCTAGAGGAAGTTCTTGTTACTCTGGTATTTTGTTCAGAAGTCAGGTACACAAAAGTCTTAAGGGGTGGGGGTGCAGAACCATGGATAATTCGTAGGTCCTTCCTACCAACGGCTGTCAGACTGTACAACCTAAGCAGGGCTGCTCGCAGAGATAGCAAAAAGACGTAACAAACTAATAGTTTTTTGAATGCAAAAGATGCAATAGACTTACACAATGGTCCTCTCCGGCATACAACTAGGAACATACCGGTCGCTATGGAGGGTGAGAATATGTATGGGCACATAATCATACCATGTAGGATAACTAAGTAGACGGTTATGCTGTTTCATTCCATCTAGCAACAATGCTCTGCACTGTGTGTGTTTATATATTTGCATATTTATTCCATCTAGCTACAATGCTCCGTACTGTGGGTGTTTATATATTTATATATCTACATATTATTCCATCTAGCTACATTGCTCCGCACTGTGTGTGTTTATATACTTGCATATTTATTCCACCTAGCTGCAATGCTCCGTACTGTGGGTGTTTATATATTTACATATTTATTCCATCTAGCTACAATGCTCTGCACTGTGTGTTCATATATTCATATATTTATTCCATCCAGCTACAATGCTCTGCACTGTGTGTCTGTGTGTGTGTGTATATATATATATTTTATAGTAATACGTACATATGTTTATTAGCTGCTCTTGCTTGCTTGTTTTTTTTCTTGCCTTCTGATTGTTGCTCTGAGTGTTGCTATCCCTGTGCTGTTGCAATCCTGGAATTTCCCCGTTGTGGGACTAATAAAGGCTTATCTTATCTTATCTTATCTTAATTTTAAAGATCAACCGTATATTTGCATACATGATCATGTTTTCAAAGCTTAGCATCTTGTGTTTGTCAAGTATACCACAATGGTGACAGATGTGAGAAGATTCATCCTCTTTTTCTGCTTTTGAATGTTGGAGAATGTCATTGTGAATAAAGCTGAACCTGAGGAATACACTCAGTCTCGTCCTTCACAACTCTCCACAGTGTCTTCTTATCAAGAATTTTGATGGATTGTTTATTCAGGGATTCCAAGGGTTTCAGATTCGTACTATTGGCTTGTGACCAGCAAGAGATGCAATACGAGAAATATGTCAAAATCATGGCATTCAGAAAGGTTTCTGATGCAACGGAAGTTTGCAACGTTATATTTCAGAGTGTGGCTCACCCGTTTTATGTACTTTTTAAAGTTGAGTGTGGGATCTAATGTGACACCCAAATACTTAAACTCTGTTACATTTTCTATATTTGCTCCATTTACAGTTATAGTCGGAAGTGTGCATGATTTTGTTTGTTAGTAAAGTACATGGTGGTTGTTTTCCCTACGTTCAGAGTGAGGCATGATTGATTAAGCCATTTTGACACTTTCTCCATTGCTATCATTAACTTGTCAGCCACTTGTTTGGCATCCTTCCCATGTGTGTAGATGACTGTGTCATCTGCATACATCTGAATTTTTATGTTGTGGTGACACAAAGGAAATGACGCTCCACCCAGTACTTTGGGGTGTTGAGGGTGCTAGCCAGGGGCACCAGAGCATGGGGGTGGGGGGTGTGGGGGGGTATGTAGTAAATAAAGATGTGCCTTTTGCCCCTGCTGTACCAGGCTCACACCTGAGAATGCAGGGGTGCGAATGTGTTAATGTGCATGTTGATGTGTGTTCACACTTGGTAACAGGTATGTAAATGTGTTTACCCTGAGTGCCAGAGGCAGGGAGAAAATGTATAAAGCAGATCGCTTTTGCACTCAGTCTGTTCTGTGTTGGAGGAGAAATAAACCTCTGTGTCGTCAGCTTGTGTCTTGTCTGCTTTCATCCTCCACATTGGTGACCTAGAGATGTGAAATGGAAAACGGACCGAGAACCACCACGGAGACACTCCCAATGGAGTCTCCCACCGCTGCATGCACTGTTGCAGTCAGACTTCCGGACTTTTGGCTTCATGACCTGGCTGCTTGGTTCATTCATGTGGGAGTCTAGTTTGCCCTCTGCGGAGTCATGGTAGACGACACAAAGTACCACCATGTGGCAGCATCGCTGGACACGTGCGCCACGCAGCACGCCATGAGTGTATTCTGAGCCTCTCACATGACTGCTGCTGCGCCGTTATACCCTTTCAGATGCAGAGAGGGCAGAAAAGCTCCTCACCCGCTTGAAGCTAGGAGACAGATCGACTGTGGACCTGATGGAGAGCATGCTTGCGTTGATGGGCATGGACGATGGATCTTTCCTTTTTGCCCACCTCTTCCTCAGAAACCTACTGGCTTCTGCGAGAGCGATTCTCACTAACTCACCGCTGCTGGCGGCCAGGGACTACCGCGCGCTGGCAGAGGAGGCAGACCACACCATCCTGGCAAACAAGGCTTTCAGCATTCAGGCAGTGAGACTGGGATTTCCAGCGGAGCCCATCGAGGTTGAGTAGCCAATGGTGGTGGCTGGGATGGCCACCTGGAGAAACAGGATCGGGACACTGTGTTTTAATCAACGCCGTTTTGACAAGGAAGCGCAACATTGTCTGCAGCCATGTCACTTCAAAAAGCTGGGAAACGGGACAGCCAGCGGTCATTAGCAGCTGTGACAGGGAGAAGCAGCTTTTCATCATGGACACATGTTCGGGGAGACATTTTCTGGCAGACTGTGGCTCCCAGAAGAGCCTCACTTTGCCAGTCAGTGCAGACAGGCTGGCAGAAGGCTGTGGGCCGTCTTTAACAGCCGCAAACGGATCCCGCATCAGGACGTTTGGAGAAAGGACAGTGACTGTATGTTTACATGGATGCAATTACCAGTGGGACTTTGTGGTAGCTGCGTGTTCAGTCCCCATCTTAGGTACTGATTGTCTGTGTGCTCATGGACTACTTGTTGACGTTGCCAACAGGCGTTTAGTGGATACTGTAACTTTTTCCTCCTTGCCCTGCACAGCTCGGGGAATTGGGCCACCAACACACGCAGATATTCTAGCTCCAGGGGGTAAGCACCAGCGTTTGCTTTCCAAGTTCCCAGCACTCACGGTGCCCACTTTTTCCGCTATGGTAACCAAGCATGGGGTCGAGCATTTTATCACCTCGAAAGGTCCTTCCGTGTTTGTGCACCCTTGCCACCTGGATGCAGCTAAACTAGCTATTGCGCGCGAGGAGTTTGCTAACTTAGAACGCTTAGGCATTGTTAGGCACTCCAACAGCCCTTGAGCATCCCCGCTGCACATGGTGCCCAAGTCCAATGGATCGTGGCGGCCATGCAGCGATTTCTGACGCTTAAACAACGCCACAGAACACGATCGTTACCCCATCCCGCACATCCAGGATTTTTCTGTGCACCTGGCTGGGAGGTGCATTTTTCAAAAGTGGATCTGGTCTGCGGTTACCACCAGGTCCCGGTGCGGGCAGAGGATGTCCCCAAAATGGCAGTAATAACTCCCTTCAGTCTTTTTGAGTTTTTGTGCATGCCGTTCGGGTTAACCCTGTTAAGTGTGTGAATTTGCGTGCCCCTAGTGGCAGAGCGCGGTGCTGCACCTGTCATCTCACTCTGACATGATCGGCTGCTTTGGGGATTTGTACTGATTTGTACTGATTTGCCAGTTTCAGAGGGTGGCAGACATCCGTTGGAGGACTCAATGGATGACACGTAATACACCAACAAAGAAGAACTCCTCATTTCCTTTTCCTGTTTTTAGCATTTTAGCCCAGAAAGCTAATATGGCCACGATCGGTCATCATCACCATCACTTTCTTGGCTTTGTACGTGGAAAATAGCCATGGGATACAAGTGAAATTTATGTGGGATAATCATAAGACTTTGTAGATGTGATAGAGACTTTAAATGACTTACAGAACGCAAAATAACAACCACGATGGGTGAAAATACAGTGACCATGCTAGCCAGCCAGCCCCCCTTTGTCAAAAGTAAGTGAGGAATTTCTGTTTTTTTTATTTTTAATTTTAATGTACTGATTTCTTGTTCATATACTTTGAAGATAAGATGATGAGGTACCTCTGTACAAAAAAACGGTGTCAAAAGACTGAACCATTCTTTGTGTAAATACGTCCAAAGTCCAGTTTTGACTGTATTATAAAATTTAAAGAGGTGCCGCAACATTATGCAAATTAGATGTGTAAATTTATTCTTATCTGAAACTTTGGATCATATTTTGCATCTTTCTAATTGACAGTAAGCCATTATTTCTTACCCCTTTCAAGTTATAGCCTTGGAAATCTGAACTATTTTATTAACAAAAAATATTTACCACTTTTGACCACTAGGGGTTATGTCGCAATTCGGCCACAGACACAATCAAAGAGTTAAAGGGCACAGCACAAACTTTCCAAAGGATGATGGATGTGGTACTCTGTGACTTGCCACTCGTTTTTGTCTACTTGGACAACATTTTGGTGGCTAGTGCGTCAGAGGAGGAGCACCTCGCCCATCTCAAACAAGTTTTCCAACATTTGGAAGTGCATGGGCTGATTGTTAACCCAGCGAAATGTCAGTTCGGGCTGCCGGTAATCGACTTTTTGGGCCACCACATCTCGCCAGATGGCACGATCCTGCTACCGGATAAAATGCGTGCAGTGTCGGATTTTCTGCATCCACAGACCGTGAGGGTGCTACAGGAATTTTTGGGGATGGTCAGTTTTTACAACCGCTTCCTCCCCTGCGCAGCCCAGCTGCAGCAACTGCTCTACGGCACACTCAAGAAAAAGAAGCCCGCAGATAGCATCGACTGGACCCCTAAACGAATCTAGGTGTTCACAAATGCCGAAACGATACTCACTAAAGCAGCTTTGCTGGCCCACCCAGCCCCGTCAGCGCGGATAGCGCTCACCACAGATGCGTCTGATATCCCGGTAGGAACTGTAGTGGAGCAATACATCTCCGGTTTATGGCAGCCCCTCGCCTTTTTCAGCTGTACTTTGCGCAACAACGAGCGTAAGTATGGCACTTTTGACAGAGAGTTGTTGGCTCGTCACCTCGCTATGCGTCATTTTCAGTTCTGGCTTGAGGGTCGCGAGTTTACCACATTTGTTGCTCATAAACCACTGACCTACGTGATGTCCAAAGTCTCGGAACCATGGTCAGCTCGACAACAACGGCATTTGGCCGCAATTTCGGAGTTCATGACCGACATTCAACATGTAGCTGGTAAATTGAACGTTGTGGCAGACTGCTTGTCACGCACGCTGGTCTCTCCGGTATACATGGGCAATGGCCACCGACCAAACCGGGGACACAGACATTTGCGCGCTCCAGTCCGCAGCTACCGGATTAAAACTTGAGAGCAGGGTGGTACAAGAAGGGTGCACCCCCCCCTTGCTCTGCGACATCTCCACCGGCCGCACCTGCCCCGTGGTTCCGAGCTCCTGGCACGCCACGTTTTTGAGTCTGTCCACTCCCTTTCACATCCCGGCATGTGAGCCTTAGTTAAACTAGTGGGGTCCAAATTCGTTTGGCCTCACTTACGCAGGGATGTGAAAGAATGGGCTGCAGTGTGCGTTGCCTGCCAACCGGCTAAGGTGCACAAGCACACCAAAGCCCCCCCTGAGCCTTTTCAAATTCCAGCCAGGAGATTCGACCACATACATGTGGACTTAGTAGGTCCCCTTCCGCCGTCGCAGGGGTTCACACACCTTTTAACAATCATGGACCCCACTACGCGTTGGCCAGAGGTGGTTCCGCTGAGTTCCACCACGTTGGCCGAAGTAGCCCGCGTGTTTTTGTCATCTTGAGTCGCACTCTTTGGATCCCCATCGGACATCACTTCCGACAGGGGTCCGCAATTTGTTTTGGAACTTTGGTCCATGATGGCCAACAGCCTAGGGGTCAAAAACCATCACATACAACCCACAGGCTAAGGGTTTGTGCAAGCTTTTTCACAGGTCACTTAAAGGAGCACTCAGAGCCTAGCTAACGGATGCAAATTGGGTCGACCGCCTGCCTTGGGTCCTATTGGGGTTGCACTCCGCACCTAAGGAAGATTTGGCAGTTTCCCCGGCAGAACTCGTTTTTTCTCAGCCATTGCGGATCCTGGGGGAATTTTTGCCAGAGAGTCCCGCTGCTGGTACTGATCCACCCACGCACTTTTTTCCGGTACAGGGGCTGCCAGTGTTCCGGGCCTGGCGCACCATTGTTTTCCCCGCACTATTGTTCCAAAGTGCTTAGAGAACGCCAAATTCGTTTTCGTCAGGCACGACACCCACAGAACTCCGCTGCATCCGCCGTACGATGGCCCGTTCAGATTGCTGGAAACTGGGAAGAAACATTTTGTGTTAGACTTGGGAGGGTGGGGGGCGTATAAGAAAACCGTCTGCATAGACAGGCTGAAGCCCGCTTATGTGTTGGCAGATGAGCAGGTGGTGTTGGCTCAAGCTGCCCGGCTTGGGCGCCCTCCTACAGTGGGCCCGCAGATTAGTGTTCTCCCGACTGAGGACTGTTTTCAGGAAACTAACTTTTTCCCCTCCCCACCCTTTCCCCCTCCAGAGACCAAGCCTTTTCTCCTACCCGCCTCGACAGGAAGGCACTTCAACTGGCCCACATTACAGACACTATGGACGCTTGCTCAAGCCCAAATGTCCGGAGGGTTAGGACCCCTTCTGGGTGTTTGGGGGGGGGGGGGCTGTGTGGTGACACAAAGGAGATGAAACTCCACCCAGTACTTCGGGGTGTTTGGGGTGCTTGCTAGGGGTGCCAGAGCACTGGGGCGTATGTAGTAAATAAAGGTGTGCCTTTCATCCCTGCTGTGCCAGGCTCACACCTGAGGATGCAGGGGCACGAATGTGTTAATGTGTATGTTGATGTGTGTTCACACTTGGTAACAGGTATGTAAATGTGTTTACCCTGAGTGCCAGAGGTGGGGAGAAAATGTATAAAGCAGATCGCTTTTGCACTCAGAGTTAGTCTGTTCTGTGTTGGAGGAAAAATAAACCTCTGTGTCGTCAGCTCGTGTCTCCTCTGCTTTCATCCTCCACAAAGTCATTTTCACACACTGATGGCAAATCATTAATATACAAAGTAAACAACAGTGGGCCTAACACTGAACCTTGTGGTATTCCCATGGTGCATGCCTTTGATTGGGATACAGTATTGTTTATGCGCACACACTGGGAGTGACCAGATAAGACTTTAACCAGCTAAGGATATTTATGGTAAGTTTATATCCTGATAGTTTAGAAAGAAGGACTTGTAGCACCAGATTATTTAGCATCTCAGACAAGAGACAGTGGATAAGTATGGGAAAACACTGCTCAGAAGGTTCCTGGCGAGATAGCAGGAAGGAGTCAAGGACGTAGGGGGTTGAATGCAGTGTAATGCAAATGTCATGTTGTGTGTGGGAAAATGCCATGAAACTTGGGAGGAGAGATTTGGGTAAAAGAAGAGTGCCTGCTGAAATGTGTCAGTCTGTTCTGTGCTTGAGAGAAGTGAAGTGTGTAATAAACTGTCTGCCATGAATCAGCCTCTTATTTCACACACTCCACACTGGTGATCCAAGACGTATTATGGAACACGAGGCAAGAACCCCGGAGCCGGCCCGGTCAGGAAGCTCCAGCGAGGCGGCAGCCATCCCACAGACAGCCCGGACTGGAACCCCCAGCCACGCGTGCGCGGTTTCAGTCAAGCTACCGGATTTCTGGCAGCACAACCCACGCTCTTGGTTCCACCACACCGAGGCCCAGTTCGCCCTCCGGGGAGTAACGGCAGACGACACCTGATTCTACCATGTGGTCGCAGCGCTGGACGCCCGCACAGCTCAGCAGGTAGCGAGCCTGCTCGATCAGCCTCCAGCCAGCAACAAATACGAAGTGCTCAAGGCTGCGCTGACTCGGCGCTACACGCTCTCGGACTGTGAGAGAGCGGAGAGGCTCCTGACGCGGGCCGAGTTAGGAGATGGTTTGGCCATAGACCTGATTGAGAAGATGCTGGTGTTAATGGGCACGGACGACGGGCACTTTCTGTTTGCCCACCTCTTCCTCCGGAACCTTCCAACAGTGGCGAGAGTGGTTCTGGCCAATTCGCCGTTGCTGGCCGCGCGTGACTACCATGCGCTAGCCCAGGAGGCAGACCGGATCATCATCACCACCAGGGCGATCACAGTCAACGCGGCAGCGGCGGAGCCCAGCGAGACGACCAGAGGAGGCGAGGAGCCACCGACGGTAGCAGCAGCGGAGGCCAAGGAGCGCCAGACAGACACGCTCTGCTTCTACCACCACCACTTCGGAGAGAACGCACGCAGATGTGTGCCACTGTGCCAATTCAAGTGCTCGGGAAAATGTCACGGCCGGCAGTCGGTAGCAGTTGCGACCCTCGGTGAAGAGAACAAGCTGCTCTACCTGACGGACGCGCGCTTGGGGAGGCGTTTCCTCGTGGACACCGGAGCCCAGAAGAGCTTCATCCTGCCGACCTACGCTGACCGGCTGGCAAGACCTAGCGGCCCTGAGATGTTGGCAGCAAATGGCTTGGAAATTAAGACCTTTGGTGAGAGAACACTGATCTTATCTCTACACGGCTGTACATACGAGTGGACTTTTGTCGTAGCAGCACTGAATTACCATATCCTGGGGGCTGATTTTCTGTGTGCACATGGTTTACTGGTTGATGTTGCTAACAGACGCCTGGTTAATGCACTGTCCTTTGACTCTCTCCCCTGTATAGCTCGAGTGACCCTGCCAACAGCACAAGCCAACGTCACAGCTCCAGGCGGTAAGTTCCACACACTGCTCACTCAGTTTCCAGCACTCATGGTCCCGACGTTTTTGGCGGCCATCGCTAAACACGGGGTGGAGCACTTTATCACCACCACCGGGCCACCCGTTTTTGCAAGACCTCGACGCTTGGACGCCGCTAAACTGGCCATAGCGCGCGAAGACTTCGCCAACCTGGAAAGGTTGGGCATCATCAGGCGTTCGAACAGCTCACGGGCATCCCCGCTGCACATGGTCCCTAAGGCTGAGGGATCGTGGCGACCGTGCGGTGATTTCCGCAGGTTGAACAACGCCACAGCGCACGACCGCTACCCAATTCCCCACATACAGGATTTTTCCGTTCACCTCGCCGGAGCGCGCATTTTTTCTAAAATAGACCTGGTCTGCAGTTACCACCAAGTCCCAGTGCGCGCGGAGGACGTACCCAAAACAGCGGTAATAACTCTGTTCGGTCTATTCGAGCTCCTGCGCATGCCATTCGGGTTAAAAGGAGCGGCACAGACATTCCAGCGCATGATGGATGCAGTGCTGCGCGATCTTCCGTTCGTGTTCGTCTACCTGGACGATATCCTGGTAGCCAGTGCGTCTGAAGACGAACACAAAACCCACCTCAAGATGGTTTTCCGGAGGTTGGAGGAGCACGGGTTAATAATCAACCCGGCGAAATGCCAGTTCAGCGTGATGGAGATTGATTTTTTGGGGCACCGCGTCTCTCCTGAAGGAGCGATCCCGCTGCCCAACAAAATGCGCGCCGTGGCGGATTTTCCCCGGCCTCAGATGGTCAGAGCGCTGCAGGAATTTTTGGGGATGGTGAACTTTTATAACCGTTTCCTTCCCCGCGCGGCGCGGCTCATGCAACCATTGTACGCCGCGCTCAAGAAACAGAAACCCGCGGATAGGGTCGAATGGACCCCGGAGCGAGAGCGGGCGTTCTCAGAAGTTAAAGCAGCCCTGGCAAACGCCGCACTGCTGGTGCATCCGGACCCGACGGCCCGGATAGCGCTCACCACCGACGCTTCAGACGTGGCCATAGGGGCTGTCGTAGAGCAGCGTGTTGCCGGGGCTTGGCAGCCGCCCGCCTTTTTCAGCAGAACTTTGCGTGACAGCGAACGTAAATACAGTGTGTTTGACAGGGAGTTGCTGGCTCTCCACCTGGCCATACACCACTTCCAGTTCTGGCTGGAAGGGCGCAGCTTCACCGCGTTCGTGGATCACAAGCCACTAACGTTCGCGATAACCAAGGTTTCAGAACCGTGGTCGGGCTGGCAGCAGAGACAGCTGGCCGCGATCTCAGAGTTTACCACCGATATTCAGCATGTGTCGGGTAAACTGAATGTGGTGGCAGACTTCCTCTCGCGCGTTGTGGTGGCCCCGGTCTGTGTGGGGATAGATTACGCAGCCATGGCCGCGTTGCAGATTAGCGATGCAGACGTGCACGCGCTCCAGTCTGGACCGACAGGGTTAAGGCTGGAGAGCAGGGTGCTGCAAGATGGGCCCCCCCCCCCCCCAATCTGCGATATCTCCACGGGACGCCCGCGTCCGGTGGTCCTGGTTGCGTGGCGCCGCTGCGTGTTTGAGTCGGTCCACACTCTGGTGCACCCAGGAGTGCGCGCGTCGGTCAAAATGGTGGGAGAGAAGTTTGTGTGGCCGAGCCTACGCAAACAAGTAAAAGAGTGGGCTGCAGCCTGCGTGGCATGCCAATGAGCCAAGGTACACAGACACACGAAGGCTCCTTTGGAGCCGTTTCGGGTACTGGCTAAGAGGTTCGACCATGTTCACGTGGACCTCGTGGGCCCCCTCCCACCATCACAGGGGTGCACGCACCTCCTGACAGTAGTGGACCGCACCACGCGCTGGCCAGAAGCAGTCCCGCTGGCGGCAACCACGTCCGCGGACGTAGCACGTGCTTTTTTAACAGCATGGGTGGCGTGTTTTGGAGTCCCGTCGGACATTACGCCCGACAGGGGCCCTCAATTTGTTTCCAAACTCTGATCTGCGATGGCCCACAGCCTGGTTGTTACAATTCACCGCACAACCGCATACAACCCACAGGCCAATGGTTTATGCGAGCGTTTTCATAGATCACTGAAAGCAACGCTCAGGGCTTCACTGACGGATGCAAATTGGTAGACAGGCTGCCGTGGGTTTTATTGGGGTTGCGCTCCGTGCCAAAAGAGGATCTGGAAGCTTCCCCGGCAGAGCTGGTTTTCGCGTAGCCCCTACGGCTGCCCGGGGAATTTCTGCCAGATAATCCCGTGCCGGACAGCTGCCCGTCTCAGCTTTTGCAGCGTAGCGCAAACACAGGCACGCTGCCGGGCCCTGCCCACCATGGTTTTCCGTGTACTTTTGTGCCTAAAACTTTGAAGACCACGGAGTTCGTGTTCGTCAGACACGACGCCCACCGCCCTCCATTGCGCCCACCCTATGATGGACCATTCAGAGTGTTGGAAACAGGGGATAAGCATTTTTTTGCTCAACTTGGGGGGTGGGCGGGAAAAAAATTGGCATAGACAGACTCAAACCCGCTTTCATTGTGACGGACGAGCAAGTGCTGTTGGCTAGGGCCCCTCGGCGTGGAAGACCCCCACGGAGAGCTCCCCAGGGAAACGATTCACCAGAGCAGCCACACAGACAGACCGAAGTGCCCCCCCCCCCCTCGTCACGGCCCACCCGCAGTCAGACACACTCCCAGCAGCCCCCCACCGGCACAGCAGTGCCACGGAGGCAGTAAACCCCAGTTACAGCAGATATGGGAGGAGACGTAAGCCCAAACGGCGTGTGGACTGATGTTCTATTGTTCTATCTAAGATGCTGGGGGGGGGGGGTAGTGTAGCACCAGATTATTTAGCATCTCAGACAAGAGACAGTGGATATGCATGGGAGAACAATGCTCAGGAGGTTCCTGGCGAGATAGCAGGAAGGAGTCAAGGACGTAGGGGGTTGAATGCAGTGTAATGCAAATGTCATGTTGTGTGTGGGAAAATGCCATGAAACTTGGGAGGAGAGATTTGGGTAAAAGAAGAGTGCCTGCTGAAATGTGTCAGTCTGTTCTGTGCTTGAGAGATGTGAAGTGTGTAATAAACTGTCTGCCATGAATCAGCCTCTTATTTCACACACTCCACAGACTGAGCAATTGATTGTATCAAAGGCTTTACGCAAGTCTAACCCCTCCCAACCCCCATCCAGATTTTCTTTAATCGTTTCATTAAAGTAATAGCATGCAGTCTCCTTTGAGTCGTTCAGCCTGAAACCAAACTGCATGGGATGCAGCAGCTGGGCAGATTCGAGATGTTCTACCAGTTGGTCTACTACCACCTCTTCAATGGCTTTTGACAAAACATGAAGTACAGTACAAAGAAAACACAAGCTTGTATGTCTTTACAATGATTATGCAGTTTAAAACTGTTTACTATTTATTTACATTGTTAATGCATGTACAATAAAATAATCCCTGTCATCTCGATGTGTAAAACTCCCCATCAGAACACCAATGGGATGTTCTGGATCAAAGAGTACACAGTCGGGATCCTGCACCAACAAAATCATGCTGAGCTTGAGACACACTGCTCGCTGAAAGGGACTACATTCCTCAGCATCAAATTGACAACTTAGTGGCATCAGTCCCACACAGAAATGAGGCTTTGCTGGAAGCAAATGAGGTCACACGTGGTAAAATCAACAGAAATGATTAAGGATTAGGTTTTGTTGCATATCTGTATGTCCAGATGATCTGATCTGTGCACTAATAACCATAAAACAATGGGAAAAGTGTGTGACCCTTGGTGCTACTTATGTGGAGAAAGACTAATAACTGTGCCAAGGTTGGTTCCTCTGCCCATGAGAAATGAGTCAGGAGAAATCTTTAAGGAACAACAGTAATATAATTAATGTTTATTCAAAGTCTGTAAACTTTACAAAAGCAGTGCACCCATAATAAAAATGTTATCCATCAAGATTTGCTTAGTGCATTCGGAAAAGCGCTGTTTTTTCTATGAACATGATTGTCAGACTGCAGCTCTTATCCTGCTGGCGGTGCTGTCTCTACCTGCTTGTGTGGGGCTCTGCCGTCGACAGCACACGAAGAAGAAGAAGAAGATGGCGTCCACCACTAAGGGGCCCGTGGTAAGAGAATTTTTTTTTTTTTTATTTTTTACACATATATCCACGTTTCTTCTTGATAACTGCAGTGCCGTTTTATGCTGAGAATTAAAATAAATTAGATGTGCACCGTGGAGAAAGCCTAAGCTAGTTCTGCTCCTAGTTTTCTTTTTAAATGGCGTTCACGCCCCAATGAGATGGTGACGTTAGTTATTAGCTAGTTAGTGAAAAACGGCTGCTTTATTTATCCCGTGTTTAGCTACCTTTTTACCTGCTGAGTAACGACCACGACTGGTTAATATTAAACATAAACGCAGCTGTAACTTAACAGCTGCGTGGATTTTATCTTCTCAGCAAACTGAAACACGCTCACTGACAACAGGGAGGCTGGTGATGATTTTAGTAGCTGCTCCGTTCTCTGCTGTGTTTGTCAAAGCAAAAATGACGGCTGTTAAAGGCCAAATGTCACGTAATTTTTTTTCTAAATGACAACGAATTTAGATAAAATACACATAGCTTAAACCAAATATTCATACCGGAGACCATATCACCCACCTGTATTTACATAATTGCACAAAATACACCAGGTGAAGGCCCCACCTTGCTTGCTGGCTTGTGACAGCCAGTCCAGACCACGCCCATGTTTTTGACATCACCAGTTATACCCTGGCTGCCCTGCCTATCTACATTCACACTTATCAACATTGGACAATCATGACGGAAAGTGACAGCGATTGTGAACAAATTAGTTTAGTTTTGTCTTTTTTTTTTTGTCTTTTTTTTTGTCAGTGGTTCAGACAGTGACAGAGGCATAGAACCTTACAGGTTCGAGCCGTCCGAGACGGAATCGGATGCTTTGTCTGATGACAACAGTTCCAACGATGACCAGAGAGCAGAACCAGTGGAAAATGTCATTGAACTGGACATTAATCGCCTCCAGAATTGCGAAGCCGAAGGGGGTCTGTCCAGGGCGCCCCATAAATATTGATTTTTCGGAAGCCATTATTATTACAGTGGAGGAGAGCCGCTGTTGTCAAGAAATTGATCAGATCAATATGAAAATGGAGGCGCATACCTGTCAAGTGAGACGTTTTCACCGTATTTTGGTGCCAAGCGCGGCTGTGGGGGACAGTGGAGTGGTTTGGGACACTTTTCTGGGAAATGTTTTAAATGTAGTTCGTGTTGTTATTGTCAAATATTTTAAGGAAAATACGGGGAAAATGCAATTTTAGCAAAAACGGGCGTATTGCCATTTCTGTACGCCCAAAAGAAAAAATATACTTGGAAAAAAAACTGAGTGTGTTGAGGAGCACTCCTGTGTGTGATCACTCACAGCTGGTGCTGTCAGATCGCTCAGCGGGAGCTATTTGCACTACCATGAGAAGTGTGGAGTCAATCATTAGTTTAATTGTCTGGGCAGGCTGATCGCTCAGCTTGAGCTGTTCTCACTACAATGAGAAGTCATTAGGACAATGGTTTAACAGGTTGAGCTGTGCAGCGGTTGCGGAACAGACGGAGATCGCCTGACAAATACAGAATTCTGCTTTTTTTTTTTTATTTAGCGCCGGACGCTGAGTTGTGTTGTTATTGTCAAATATCCATGAATCCTTAAAATATTTGACAATAACAACACGAGTTGCATTTGGGGAATTTCCCAGAGAGGTGTCCCTTGTTGCTCCGCCGTTCCTTATAGCCGCTTTTTACGGTGTTGAAGTACGGCGAAAACGCCTCACTTGACAGGTATGAAAACATTTCCCAGAGAAGTGTCCCTTATTACCCAGCTGTCCCTGATAGTCCCGTTTTAGGGTATGGGTGAAATATCCAATTTTTTCTTTCTTGTTGCTCACTTCAACCTTCCAGTTTCCATATAAACAATCAATTGAAATACCCCAAGCATCAAACTAGGGTACAATCGATTTCGTCACTTCCGCCTTCTTCCCCAGGCGATTCCAGGGGCCGTGTCAGGCCAAGCGCGGCAGTTTTAAATTAACGAATATTCCGTTGTTACTGAAGCATATGCACCAAGACCCGAACGGATTGGTTCCCTTTTAAATCTAGTTTCAAGATATTTAAAGTACCCTGTTACGTGAAATTTGGCCTTTAAGTATATGTAAAGCTTACTAGAACAGTTCACCCTCATCGGGCTCATCTCCAACGGCGACAAGTCCGCCTACAGGAGAGAGGTGGCCCAGCTGGCGTCCTGGTGCAACAACAACAACCTGCAACTGAACGCTCTGAAGACAGTGGAGATGATTGTGGACTTCAGGAAAGTCACAACCCCTCTGCCCCCCCTCACCCTCACAGGCTCTCCCATCACCACTGCTGATTCCTTCCGCTTCCTAGGCACCACCATCACCAGGGACCTCAAGTGGGAGCCGACCATCAGCTCACTCATCAAAAAAGCCCAGCAGAGGATGTTCTTCCTGCGGCAGCTGAGGAAGCTCAAGCTACCCACTAAGATGTTAGTGCAGTTCTACACAGCCATCATCGAGTCCATCCTCACCACCTCCATAACCGTGTGGTACGCAGGAGCCACTGCCAGGGACAGACTAAGGCTGCAGCGCGTCGTGCGCACTGCTGAGAAGGTGATCGGCTGCAAGCTCCCATCTCTCCAGGATCTGTACATCTCCAGGACCTGGAGGCGTGCTGGCCGGATCATAGCCGATCCCTCACACCCTGGTCACGTACTGTTTGCCCCCCTCCCCTCAGGTAGAAGACTTCGGTCCATCCAGACTAAAACCTCCCGTCACATGAACAGCTTCTTCCCCTCTGCCATCAGACTGCTGAACACTAAGTGACTTATTGACTCTCGTGCACTATGTACAGCAGCTCAACCAGTCTCATGTCAATCATCACTGTTTTCTTCCTGCATTACCGACTGCACTATATGGTTCTCCACAGTATCTGCTGCTCGCTAATATATTTTAACTGCTGACCAGTATCACTCACTCTTATTCTACACTTTATTGCATGTATAGTTTATTTCTTTTATTTTATCATGTTTAATGTTGCAGCATTGCACCGAGACAAATTCCTAGTTTGTGTACTACATGAACAATGGCAATAAATCTGATTCTGATTCTGAACAGTTCTGTATAAATTTCACAGGGTCTTAAAGAATCTCACTTTGGTCATTTGGAGATTGTATTTTACAGTAGAATAACACCAAATTCGTAGATTTTTCTTGCCAATAAATTCTAGTTTTATCTTATTTTGTTTTCTGAAAAGGTCATATTGACACAACATATAGGTGTGCTACACATTATTTAACCCCTAATTGATATGTCAAAGGTCTAGAAACATTCATTAAACACATGTAAATAGTTAACATGAAAGTTTGTAAATGTTCAGAATAAACAAAATTTGAATGAACTATTTTGGGGTCTGCAACCTGTAGCCCCTTCAAAGATAAAAAAGTGAATAAAACCGAGTTTAGGAGGGACCAAGAAAGTAGCAGATTTAGGAGGAAATAGTCACACTTAAAGGCCAAATGTCACGTAACAGGGTCCTTAAAATGTCTTGAAACTAGATATAAAAGGGAACCGATCCGTTCGGGTCTTGGTGCATATGCTTCAGTAACAACGGAATATTCGTTAATTTAAAACTGCCGCGCTTGGCCTGACACGGCCCCTGGAATTGCCTGGGGAAGAAGGCGGAAGTGACGAAATTGATTGTACCTTAGTTTGATGCTTGGGGTATCCCGACTGATTGTTTATATGGAGACTGGAAGATTGAAGTGAGCAACAAGAAAGAGAAAAAATTGGATATTTCACCCATACCTTAAAACGGGGCTATAAGGGACAGCTGGGTAATAAGGGACACTTTTCTGGGAAATGTTTTCATACCTGTCAAGTGATACGTTTTCGCCGTATTTTAATACCGTAAAACGGGGCTATAAGGGACGGCGGGGTACTAAGGGACACTTTTCTGGGAAATGTTTTCATACCTGTCAAGTGATACGTTTTCGCCGTATTTTAATACCGTAAAACGCGGCTATAAGGGACGGCGGGGTAATAAGGGACACTTTTCTGGGAAATGTTTTAAATGTAATTCGTGTTGTTATTGTCAAATATTTTAAGGATTCATGGATATTTGACAATAACAACACAATTCAGCGTCCGGCTCAAAATAAAAAAAGCAGAATTCTGGATTTGGAAGGCGATTCCTTTCTGTCCCGCAGCCGCAGGACAGTTGAAAGTGTGAGGCCTAATGACTTCTAACTGTAGTGATAATGGCTCACGCTGAGCGATCTGCCCGCCCCGGCCATCAGCCTAATGATTGAGTCCACACTTCTAACAGTAGTGAGAATAGCTCAGGCTGAGCGATCTGCCAGCACCCTAGCTGTGGGGGTCTCACACACACGACGTATTCCTCAACACACTCAATAATTTTTTTCCCCGTATATTTTTCTTTTGGGCGTACAGAAATGGCAATACGCCCGTATTTGCTAAAATTGCATTTTCCCTGTATTAAAATACGGCGAAAACGTCTCTCTTGACAGGTATGCGCCTCCATTCTCATATTGATCTGGTCAATTTCTTGACAGCAGCGGCTCTCCTCCACTGTAATAATAATGGCTTCCGAAAAATCAATATTTATGGGGCGCCCTCGACAGACCCCCTTCGGCTTCCCAATTCTGGAGGCGATTGATGTCCAATTCAATGACATTTTCCACTGGTTCTGCTCTCTGGTCATCGTCGGAACTGTTGTCATCAGACAAAGCATCTGATTCCGTCTCGGACGGCTCGAACCTGTAAGGTTCTATGCCTCTGTCACTGTCTGAACCACTGACAAAAAAAAAGACAAAAAGAAAAGACAAAACTAAACTAATTTGTTCACAATCGCTGTCACTTTCCGTCATGATTGTCCAATGTTGATAAGTGTGAATGTGGATAGGCAGGGCAGCCAGGGTGAAATTTGTGACGTCAAAATCATGGCCGCGGTCTGGATTGGCTGTCACAAGCCAGCGAGCAAGGCGGGGCCTTCGCCTGGTGTATTTTGTGCAATTATGTAAATACAGGTGGGTGATATGGTCTCCGGTATGAATATTTGGTTTAAGCTATGTGTATTTTATCAAAATTCGTTGTCATTTAGAAAAAAAAATTACGTGACATTTGGCCTTTAATGTTTATGATTCTGCTGCTTTACTAGGGCTGGGGATCATCACAAATTCTTAGACTCTATTTGATTCCGATTCTGGAGGTTCTGAATCAGTTCGATCTGATCCAATCCCGATTCAGTCAGGGAAATTACCATTTTAATAGGTATTTTCCTTCTCAGGAAAAAAAATCTTAGACCTCGTGCTGCAGATTGTACCAGGAATACTCAAACTTTGTTAATACATAAATTATCACATAAAGAACTGACCCAAAATCAGTTACAATAATGCACTTTTTATTATTTAACTTTTGATTTCACAAAGTGCTAAGAAGTGCTTTTTTTAGTGCAAAGGGTGTGTAGTGTCACGTTAACCCTGAGTAAGTAAACGGATTCAATGCAGGAAGCATGTAGTATACATAATCTCACTGTATTTTAGTCCCTCCAGGATTTCGCCGGCTGTTTTTGTGATTGTTGCAGAGATAGGGTGAGGAGCTCAGTTATCCAGGAGAAGCTCAGGATGGATGGATGGGCACCCAAAAAGCCTGAATTTGCTGGAGCTTTTCCAAAAAGTTGCACTGAAAGTTGCAGCATTTTTAGAGGTTTTTTTGCACTGACAGTTGTGTGAGGAAGTACAGATTTTCAAGTAGCTGCTTTTTCCATAGTTTACAGTGTTGCTATTCCATGTAACACCACAAGAAAAGCACAGAATTGCCAAAAATTTCCCGTTAGATAGATGGATAGATAGATAGATACTTTATTTAGAACAAAAAAGCAAAAAAAAACCAAAAACAAACCCAAAACAAATAACAAGTGCAATAAAAGTGACTGTGTACAGTGCTCGGAAGGGAGAAGGAAGAAGTTAACACTTATTTACTCCAACTCCTCTTTTCCCTAAATACAACCCATGTGAAATATAAGATAAGATAAGATAAGATAAGCCTTTATTAGTCCCACAATGGGGAAATTCCAGGATTGCAACAGCACAGGGATAGCAACACTCAGAGCAATAATCAGAAGGCAAGAAAAAAAAAAAAGAACATCTAGTAAACATATGTACATATTACTATAAATGTATATATATAGACACACAGTGCGGAGCATTATGGTTGGTGAATGTGCAGCAGAAAGTCTAAGTTCTCTCTCCGCGGATGCGGCGGGCCAGCTGGAAGTCTTTGGGCATGATGGTGACCCTGTTGGCGAAGAAGAGACCCACCAGGTGGGCCTCTCTGGTCTCCTGCAGAGCCATGACGGCGAAGCTCAGGAAGTGCAGGTGGGTCTTGAAGTCCTGAGCGATCTCCCTCACCAGGCGCTGGACGGGCAGTTTACGGATGAGCAGCTCCGTGGATTTCTGGTAATGACGGATCTCTCTCAGAGCCACGGGCCTGTAACGGCAAGGCCTCTTCACTCCGCCGGTGGCCGGAGCGCCTCTCCGAGCAGCCCTGGTGGCTAGCTGCCTCCTGGGGGGCTTCTTCCTCCAGTAGATGTTACGGGCGGTCTGCTTGGTTCTTGCCATCGCTCTTTATTATTCTGTCTTATATTTCTTGCACGCCGCCTAAACTCCAGCCCGGCACCCGTGTCGTTTTCGCTACAGCTCCCGGTATGTCGAGTTTCCCATTAGCACCGGGCGGCGGCCAAGTGCTAGCTAGCACTAGCTCCTCCCCGCTGTAACGTCTCCCGCTGTAAACAGTGGCTCCGTCCGCCGACCCGGGAGACCCCCGGGGCGATCTGTGCATCCGTGATATATATACAGAGTGAAAGGTGTAGAAAGAAGAAGGAAGATAAAAAAAAGGCTGTTGCAATGGGCAGCCGACTCGTGTGGCGCCACCGGTCCGGCGGAACCGGAACCGGAAAAAAAAAAAATATATATATATACCTATTACCTCAATTAAGACCCCAAGTAGACAATTAACTATATTTTGTACATATCAACATTGACAGCCATCCATCCCAACATATGTTTCATGAGTTTGTTTTTTAAAATAATTCTGTTGAACCACAATTCAAAAGCATTGTCTGATTTTCATTGGTTAATTTTCATAGAATTTTTATTTTTTACCACTTTTGTCAGATTCAAGTTATTTCTGTGACCATTGTGGATTTTTCTTTCATTAACAGAGGGGTACCAACAACTTTGTCCATGTGTGTGCATACGGTCCATACATCTATAGTTAGGCCCAGAAATATTTGGACAGTGACACAATCTTCATGATTTGGGTTCGGCGTGCCACCACATTGGATTTGAAATGAAACAACTACAACGGAACTGAAGTGCAGACTTTAAGGTTTAATTCAATGGGTTGAACAAAAATATATGATTAAACATGTAAGAATTGTAGCTATTTTTATACAAACGCTCCTCATTTCGGGGGCTCAAAAGTAATTGGACAAATAAACATAACCCTAAGTAAAATGTTACTTTTCAATATTTTGTTGAGAATCCTTTGCAAGCAATGACTGCCTGAAGTGTGGAACCCATGGACATCACCAAACGCTGGGTTTCCTCCTTTGTGATGCTTTGCCAGGCCTTTACTGCAGCTGTCTTCAGTTGTTGCTTGTTTGTGGGTCTTTCTGGCTTAAGTTTTGTCTTGAGCAAGTGAAATGCATGCTCGATTGGGTTGAGATCTGGTGATTGACTCGGCCATTGCAGAATATTCCACTTTGTTGCTTTAAAAAACTCCTGGGTTTCTTTTGCAGTATGTTTTGGATCATTGGTGAAGCGCCGTCCAATCAACTTTGCTGCATTTGGCTGAATCTGAGCAGAAAGTATATCCCTATGCACTTCAGAATTCATCCGGCTGCTTCTGTCTTTTGTCACATCATCAATAAACACAAGTGACCCAGTGCCATTGGAAGCCATGCATGCCCATGCCATCACACTGCCTCCACCATGTTTTACAGAAGGTGTAGTGCTTTGGATCATGAGCTGTTCCAATTCTTCTCCAAACTTTCTTCTTCCTGTCATTCTGGTACAGGTTGATCTTAGTCTCATCTGTCCAAAGAATGCTGTTCCAGAACTGGGCTGGCTTCTTCAGGCATTTTTTGGCAAAGTCAATTCTGGCCTTTTTATTTTTGAGGCTGATTCATGGTTTGCACCTTGTGGTGAATCCTTTGTATTTACTCTCATGAAGTCTTCTCTTTATGGTAGACTTAGATACTGATACACCTACTTCCTGGAGAGTGTTCTTCACTTGAGTGGATGTTGTGAAGGGGTTGTTCTTCACCATGGAAAGGATTCTGTGATCATCCACCACTGTTGTCTTCCGTGGACGTCCGGGCCTTTTTGAGTTCCCAAGCTCACCAGTGCACTCTTTTTTTCTCAGAATGTACCAAAATGTTGATTTGGCCACTCCTAACATTTCTGCTATCTCTCTGATGGATTTCTTCTTTTTTTTTCAGCCTCAGGATGGTCTGTTTCACCTCCATTGAGAGCTCCTTTGATCGCATGTTGTGTGTTCACAGCAACAGCTTCCAAATGCAAACGCCACACCTGGAATCAACTCCAGACCTTTTAACTGCTTAACTGATGACAGGTTAATGAGGGAAGAGCCCATGCAGCCTTGTTATTTTTTTTTTTTTGCAGCCTTCTGAGTCAATTGTCCAATTACTTTTGGTCCCTTGAAAAAGAGGCGGATACGTATTAAAGAGCTGTAATTCCTAAACCCTTGCTCCAATTTGGATGTGAATACTCTCAAATTACAGCTGAGAGTCTGCACTTTAAGCCCATATTGATTATATAATTGTATCCTGAATATGTTTTCATAACAGCTAAAATAACAAAACTTGTGTCACTGTCCAAATATTTTTGGGCCTAACTGTATATCCAGCCCCAAACAACACAGATTTGCACAGTACTGTCCCACCTACCCTACCATAGTGTCCCAGAGTGAGCATAGTGAATTGTACATATTAATACTACCCCTCTAGCATATATCCTTTCAGCAAATAATGTTTATACCTATTTTTGAATTGATTTCTGTTTGTACATAGTTTTAGTTCCAGCTCCAGACTGTTCCACAAATCCATCCCACAGACAGATATGCACATACTTTTCTTAGTTGTTCATACCTTAGGTTTTGTAAAGTTTAAGTCTTCTCTCAAATTATAATCATTGTCTCTTTTATGAATTTTTTTGTATATTAGTTGGGAGTTGATTACACTGGTAAACACCAAATTTATTGTCTAAGTTTTTTTTCGCTGATTTAGGACAATTTTGATGTGCTAAATCCAAAAATCACATTGGTTTTGCTCAATCAGGTCAACTTTTTGAACTATGGCCACGTTTTTTACGTTTTTGTTTACAGTGATCCCTCGCTACTTCGCGCTTCACCTTTCGCGCCCTCAGTGCATCACGGATTTTTCAAAAATATTCATCAAAAATTCAAAATTGAGAAATAATGGGCGGGCGCTAGCAGAAGGCAGGGAGACTACATTAGACCATCAGGTATCCACACGGACAGCCGCTCAACTCTCTGTTCGCTGTTCTCGTGTTGGCTCGGCTCGGAAATCTCGCAAGCTGATTGGCCGAGACGTTTCACCCCGCAAGCTGATTGGCCGAGACGTTTCACCCACCTCCTCTCCCTGCCGAGCACCCATGAAGGGAAGGAAAACCGCATTCATTGCTTTTTATCGCTCGTGTTACTTAGTCTCGCCGCGTGGAACTTTTTGCTGTTCTCTTGTGCCATTTTGTGCGAAATAGTCTTCCCGTCGAGCCACTACGCCGCCTCCTGCAGCTTCAGCTCTATCGGAAGCTGCCCTCGATGATCCTGCGCCTCCAGCACCTCACGATGAGGCGTCACCTGAGGAGCAGTAAAGCTCTCATTAACCTGTGCAGTAAATCATTTTCATCTTGAGTTACGCATCTTGTTATAAGAATAAAAGAGTTCTAAAAACATATTTATGTACACTTTGTTTACATCTACGTATGTATGTACACGTACACACACACACACGTATCATATGAGAGAGAGAGAGTGAGAGAATTAACGTACGTATTATTTATGGATGACGTCATTAGGGGTGACGCTACTTCGCGGTTTTTCACTTTTCGCGGTGGGTTCTGGAACCCATTAACCGCGATAAGTGAGGGATCACTGTACATGTATGGGTATTTTTGCTTTATGATGCAAAATTCTTTTTCATTTCTTGAAATTCTCAGAATTTTGAACAATGATGACGTAACATTCATTTTACATGTACTTACCTTTATCAATGTCTACTATTCAATTTACAGTACAACTGTACAACTGCTTACAATTTAGCATAAAAACCAGACCTGATTGAGAGAAACAGATGTCATTTTTGGATTCAGTGGTGCAAAATTGTCTTAAATCAGTTGAAAAAACACAGACAACTTACAAAAAAATTATTTTTGTTATGTTGTGTTTTTAATTGCCCCGTACATTACTTGTGCTGTCTTATATTTAACTAAATCCATGAACTTCATGGCATGTGACTTGAAAAACAATGAGTTGGTATGGTCTCTATATCCTACATATTTATTATCCTGATAGCTTTTTTTTTGTAATGTGCATATTGGCTATAGGTTGGTCCTGTAGGTGTTTCCCCAGACCTCTACACAGTAGTTAAGATATGGTAGAAACAGTGAATTGTACAGTAAGAACAATGATTTATAGTCCAAGATGTGTCTTGTCTTCCCCAGTATCCCTATACATTTTTCCAACTTGGCCCAGATGTGACTGATGTGAGGTTTCCAGCAGATTTTATTGTCATGCGTCACCCCCGGAAACTTATTTTCCTGTACTATTTCAATTCTGGTATCATCTATCATTACCATTATTTCATGATTTATTTTATAATTTCCAAACAACATAATCTTTGTTTTTTTTTTTCAGATTTAGAGATAATTTATTTTTGTTGAACCACTGCGTTAACCTTTTCACTTCTGTTGTGATCACCTCTAAAACCTGCTGAAAATTCTCACCAAGGATATTTGTGTCATCCGCAAACAAAATAAATTTCAGAATTTTTGATACTTGGCATATGTCATTTATATATAAGATAAAGAGTTTGGGTCCCAAAACTGACCCCTGGGGCACACCACAAGAGATGTCCATGAATGGTGATTTGTGCTCACCTACACACGTAGACAAAATTGTTGGTACCCCGCTGTTAATGAAAGAAAAACCCACAATGGTCACAGAAATAACTTGAATCTGACAAAAGTGGTAATAAATGACAATTCTATGAAAATTAACCAATGAAAATCAGACAGTGCTTTTGAATTGTGGTTAAACAGAATTACTTTAAAAAACAAACTCATGAAACAGGCCTGGACAAAAATGATGGTACCCCTAGAAAAGATTGAAAATAATGTGACCATAGGGACATGTTCAACCAAGATGTGTCCTCTAATTAACATCACAGGTGTCTACAAACTTGTAATCAGTCGGTCGGCCTATTTAAAGGGTGACAAGTAGTCACTGTGCTGTTTGGTGACATGGTGTGTACCACACTAAACATGGACCAAAGGAAGAAAAGGAGAGAGTTGTCTCAGGAGATTGGAAAGAAAATTATAGACAAGCATGTTCAAGGTAAAGGCTATAAGACCATCTCCAAGCAGCTTGATGTTCCTGTGACTACAGTTGCACATATTATTCAGAAATTTTAAGATCCACAGGACTGTAGCCAACCTCCCTGGACGTGGCCGCAGGAGGAAACTTGATGAAAAATGGAAGAGATGGATAATACGAATGGTAACGAAAGAGCCCAGAACAACCTCTAAACACATTCATGGTGAACTCCAAGGTCAAGGTACATCAGTGTCAGATCGCACCATCCGTCGTTGTTTGAGCCAAAGTGGACTTCATGGGAGATGCCCAAGGAGGACACCACTGTTGAAAAATCATAAAAAGCCAAACTGCATGTTGACAAGCCACAAAGCTTCTGGGAGAATGTCCTATGGACAGACGAGACAAAACTGGAACTTTTTGGCAAGGCACATCAGCTCTATGTTCACAGATGCAAAAATGAAGCATACCAAGAAAAGAACACTGTCCCTACTGTGAAACATGGAAGAGGTTCTGTTATGTTCTGGGGCTGCTTTGCTGCATCTGGGACAGGGTGTCTTGAATCTGTGCAGGGTACAATGAAATCTCAAGACTATCAAGGTATTCTAGAGAGAAATGTGCTGCCCAGTGTCAGACAGCTTGGTCTCAGTCACAGGTCATGGGTCATGCAACAAGATAATGACCCAAAACACACAGCTAAAAACACCCAAGAATGGCTAAGAGCGAAATATTGGCCTATTCTAAAGTGGCCTTCTATGAGCCTTGATCTAAATCCTATTGAACATCTGTGGAAGGAGCTGAAACATGCCGTCTGGAGAAGGCACCCTTCAAACCTGAGACAACTGGAGCAGTTTGCTCATGTGGAGTGGGCCAAAATACCTGCTGAGAGGTGCAGAAGTCTCATTGACAGTTACAGAAATCGTTTGATTGCAGTGATTGCCTCAAGAGGTTGTGCAACAAAATATTAAGTTAAGGGTACCATAATTTTTGTCCAGGCCTGTTTCATGAGTTTGTTTTTTAAAATAATTCTGTTGAACCACAATTCAAAAGCATTGTCTGATTTTCATTGGTTAATTTTCGTAGAATTTTTATTTATTACCACTTTTGTCAGATTCAAGTTATTTCTGTGACCATTGTGGGTTTTTCTTTCATTAACAGAGGGGTACCCACAAGTTTGTCCACGGTTGTATTTGTACAAATTGTTGTCTGTTACTTAAATAACTTTCCACCCAACTCAGTCTGTTAGTGATTTGTTTAGAATTAAATGCCCAGTAAAATTGTCAAAAAAATGACCAACATTGCATTCTTGCTGAGAACTTAAATAAAAAAAGAAATAAAAGAATTTGCCAGTACAACCATTATAAATTGCATCAAATGTATATGTTGGAGTATGGAGCAAATTTTGGCAGCACCTCCTTCAATCTTGAATTTGAAAACTTAAGACCCCTGAAAAATTTGAGGTCTTCTTCTGTGCTGATATCCACAACAAAGCAGGGTTGGCTCCTCCATGACAACCTCTTCTCTTTAGAACGTCTCAGTGCAGGATGGACCTTGGAGTGGAAACCCAGTCTTCACAGATCTGAAGGGAACATGGAAAAGGAGAATAGATTTCAAAGTAAAATTAGTCATATTTTTAAATCCCCACACCACAGTAGGATTTACTAATTGAGTTTATTTTATCTTTGGTTGCGCGTGTGCACGCGCACACACACACACACAGTGGTGTGAAAAAGTGTTTGCCCCCTTCCTGATTTCTCTTTTTTTTTTTTGTATGTTTGTCACACTTGCATGTTTCAGATTATCAAATAAATTTAAATATTAGACAAAGATAACACAAGTAAACACAAAATGCGGTTTTTAAATGAAGGTGTTTATTATTAAGGGGAGAAAAATCCAAACCTACATGGCCCTGTGTGAAAAAGTGATTGCCCCCTAAACCTAATAACTGCTTGGGCCACCCTTAGCAGCAACAACTGCAATCATAACTGGCAATGAGTCTTTTACAGTGCTGTGGAGGAATTTTGGCCCACTCATCTTTGCAGAATTGTTGTAATTCAGCCACATTGGAGGGTTTTCGAGCATGAACCGCCTTTTTAAGGTCATGCCACAGCATCTCAATAGGATTCAGGTCAGGACTTTGACTAGGCCACTCTAAAGTCTTCATTTTATTTTCCTTAAGCCATTCAGAGGTGGACTTGGTGGTGTGTTTTGGATCATCATCCTGCTGTAGAACCCAAGTGCGCTTCTGCTTGAGGTCACGAATAGATGGCCGGACAGTGTCCATCAGGATTTTTTTTTTGGTAGACAGCAGAATTCATGGTTTCATTTACCACAGCAAGTCTTCCAGTTTCTGAAGCAGCAAAACAGCCCCAGACCACCAATTCATGGTTCCATTTACCACAGCAAATCTTCCAGGAACTGAAGCAGCAAAACAGCCCCAGATCATTACACTACCACCACCATATTTTACTGTTGGTATGATGTTCCTTTTCTGAAATGCTGTGTTACTTTTACGCCAAATGTTACGGGACACACATCTTACAAAAAGTTCAACTTTTGTCTCATCAGTCCACAGAGTATTTTCCCAAAAGTCTTGGGGATCATCAAGATGTTTTATGGCAAAACTGAGATGAGCCTTTATGTTCTTTTTGCTCAGCAGAAGTTTTTGTCTTGGAACTCTGCCACACAGGCCATTTTTGCCCAGTCTCTTTCTCATGGTGGAGTCATGAACACTGACCTTAACTGAGGCAAGTGAGGCCTGCAGTTCTTTGTATGGTGTTGTGGGGTCTTTTGTGACCTCTTGGATGAGTCGTCATTGCATTCTTGGGGTAATTTTGGGCAGCCGGCCACTCCTGGGAAGGTTCACTACTGTTCCATGTTTTCGCCATTTGTGGGTATTGGCTCTCACTGTGGTTCGCTGGAGTCCAAAAGCTTTAGAAATGGTTTTATAACCTTTTCCAGAATGCTAGATCTCAATTACTTTGTTTCTCATTTGGTTTCTGAATTTCTTTGGATCATATCATGATGTGTCACTTTTGAGGATCTTTTGGTTGACTTCACTTTGTCAGGCAGGTCCTATTTAAGTGATTTCTTTATTGAGAACAGGTGTGGCAGTAATCAGGCCTGGGTGTGGCTAGAGAAATTGAACTCAGCTTTCCAAAGATGTGATAAATCACAGTTAATTTATGTTTTAAACGGGGGGGGGGGGTAACTTTTTCACACAGGGCCATGTAGGTTTGTTTTTTTTTTTTTATCCTTAATAATAAACTCCTTCATTTAAAAACTGCATTTTGTGTTTACTTTTTGTGTAATATTTAAATTTGGTTGATGATCTGAAACATTTAAATGTGACAAACATACAAAAAAAAAGAGAAATCAAGAAGGGGGCAAACACTTTTTCACACCACTGTATATATATAAATTGACTTTCAGTTTTTGAAAAGGGTTTCAATTCATTTCCTGGGAAGATTTGTTTATTTCAGTTTAGTTCTATTGAGTAAAAATGGCTCGTTGTACTGCAGCCTTTATTAATTCTGCCATTTTCATTTTATTGTGAGCAGTTTCATGAAATGGTCAGTCAGAAAGCAACTCATACTGGCTCGGACGTCGCCCGGGTTAACAAGATCAAGAGTTCCTGGCAGCGGAAGGCAAAGGACAGAGCTGCGTGGAGGAATCTGATCAGACCTAAATGGAACAGTCATTGTCGTCCCCGACAGACTGCTATGATGATGATGATGATTATCTTCAGATCTCTCACTTAAGTGCTAGAAGTCCATAATTAAATGTGTCATGTAATATAAATGTTACTTCAGCTGCCTCCATCCTGAAGTCCTGACTAAAAACACACCCAACATTTTCATTATATTGTAATCTCAAAATATAACTTTATTCTGCGTTTACAGTGCTTAACCAACAGTTAACTACTATATCCCTAGTTTATAAAAAAGAAAAAAAACATCATGCTGGATGAATTATTAATTTACGACACAAATGTTAAAGCGATATTTTACTCACAATCTCAGCAGCTCCGTCTCCCTCTGTCTGGGTCTGTTCACAAGTTTCAGACAGTCTCCGTGCGTTTTTCATTTGAAGTGTTTCTCAATCGTCAACTTTATGTTCCAACACAATGCTACACATTATGAAAAATATTGGGAAATGGTTCAGGACAGTCTTTATGGTGTCTTTTTGTTGATAAATTAGACACGCACATCGACAACTCTGCTCATGTAAGCACAGAAGTAAAGACATGAGCGTGCGCTGCAGGGATTACGGGAGAGTTCAAGGACTGCAGACGTTCACAGACGTAAAAGCATTATTATATAAGATCAGTCTGTGGATTTTGTGGATGGATA
Source organism: Pholidichthys leucotaenia (assembly GCA_020510985.1). Classification (NCBI taxonomy): domain Eukaryota; kingdom Metazoa; phylum Chordata; class Actinopteri; order Cichliformes; family Pholidichthyidae; genus Pholidichthys; species Pholidichthys leucotaenia. The sequence continues at coordinate 259,659,510 of CM035843.1, forward strand.
TTGGCTCAGTCAAAGGTGGATCTGTCCGGATCGTTGAATCGATCTTTTGAACCCACCCTTATGCCTTACCATTATTTTACAGCTCAAATTTACATGTGTGCTCAAAATTAGGGATGTCTTGATCAACATTTTTTTTTAATTCCCAGTCCGAGTCATTTAAGATTGGCCAGTGCAGAGTCACAATCCAATACTTAACATTTTCCTATAACACATTCTTGCAAACTACACTCCAGTAAGTACATGAAAGTTATTTCAAAAGTCTTATGTCATGTGTTTCCTTGATCCCTCAATGCTCTACTAATTTCCACACTGCAGACTTGTTGGCAACACCTTCCCTGCTGCAACTCTGTACAGCTGCTGTTATAGCGAGGCTGACATAAAACAGCTGCAGCTGATGGAAAACACAGACTTGAACGGAGGTGAACCCAGTGACCCTGATACCTTTGAAGTCACAAAAGCCTTGATCGGGCTCCCAATCCAATACTTGTGATTGGATCAGGACATCCCCATTTGAAATTATCAAACCACCACTGCAAGTTGTTTTAACAATTTATAAACTTCTGTACCCTAACATTTGATTGTCTGGATAGCCATTCACTACATTGGCATTTGGTTTTCAAATTTGATATTTTGCTGTTCACGTTTATTTATTTTTTCTCTCATACTGTCCAGTTTTAGTAAACTTAAACTAAAAATGCCAAAATTTGGAGGAAAACCTCACAAAATTTACAGTGGCGGGGGTGCTAGATTCACAAGGGCGGGGGAGGCAGTAAAGTGATCATTTAGAAAACCACAGATTTACATGAATACCCTAAAAATTGTGAACAAATTGAAAATCCATTAGGAAAAAAACACTATGAAAGCTGGAGGTTTATAAAAAGACGGGTGTAGAAAAAGATAAGACATTTACAAGTAGCAGTCACAAATTCATGAGTCACTCTTAAGGAAATGATGTGCAAATATAAAAATAAAATCACTTTTTAAAGAAGAGTCACACATTTCTGATGAATCATTGATGCCGATGCAGTCAATTGAGGAGAACAAAGATAATACATAATATTATGATGTTTGCTCTGGATTACTGCCAGATATTTAGAACCCCAAAACCGGTATTTGGGGCAGCACCACTGTGTAACCATGTATTTTTTAATGTAAACTGATGTAAGTTCTTACATTTTGAAAATAAGCCATTTGCCATGGGGTTGATTAATTTCACCTGTATTTGCAGGTCCATGCAGTGCCTCCCCCCCCCCCCAAAAAAAAAAAAATACATTTCTAGATGTCCAAAAACTTCAGTTTCTTTCACATCAAGCATGTTAGGCTGAAGTGCTAAGACAGGTGTGTTTATTAGGCAATAATAAGCCTAAACTGATGGCAGAACTTCCTAGTATCGACTACCCTTTTGAATTGCTATTTAATTTGTCATAACATACACATTTAATTAGCCTTCAGTAGGATCTTAAATAGGTTTATTTTTCTGCATTTTTTTAATTTATTATTTCCCCCCCCCAAAATACTAGACAAAGGATTGTTGGTTACTTTAGAACCTTTAAAAGAAAATGTTAAGGCATTCTGAAGGGTTTTGATGCACCACTAGTATAGTAAAGGTAAATAGCAGACCTAAGGATTTTCTTGTGTAAGACATGCAGTTGCCTCACAAAGCCACGCAGATCTGGTCGAGGTGTGCGGCATTGATGTGATCTTGTGCTTTTGCAGGCTGTTGAGGATGTGAATGTCACTTTTGAGGACCAGCAGAAAATCAATAAATTTGCAAGGAACACAAGTCGGATGACAGAATTGAAAAATGAGATCGAGGCAAAGAAAGTGAGTATTGAAAGTTGAATAACACTCGTGATCAGCGCTTTTTTCTCCTCACAGTTCAACAGCAGAACTTAACAACCACTGAATGCTCTAAAGGAGTTTTGAAGACATGTACTTGAAACTGCAAAGTGACGTGCATTTTGGATTTTCGAGTTTGGGGAGAAATGCTTTCAGCAACACATTTTTCTCTGTTAATATCTTCTGCAGAAATCGTTACAGAACCTACAAGATGCGTGCGATGAACTGATGATGATGGAAGAAGACACACTATTTATCCCTTATCAGATAGGTGACGTCTTTATCAGTCAAGCTCAGGATGAGACACAAGATATGCTAGAAAATGCAAAAGTAAGTGTGCTGCATAAGAGTTTCTCACTGAACTGTTTGTCTTATCAGTGAGTACTGATCTTAGAATATTTCTTGTTTGTTTTGCTTGCATTATCTGTAAAAAAGCATTTTGCAGATTTCAGTGTTCCAGAAGTATATGTAGGTCTACAGGCTTGGAAATACACATGCTAAAGTGTGCTTAAGTAGCAATTAGTGATGTTCCACGTCAAACCATTTACAACTAGAAAAGCACTCGGAGAGCGCAGACCTCCGCCAAGCGCCACAGTTCCCCCCATACAGTGTTTGTGTGTATGTTTTCAGATTCCTTGACCATGAAAACATATGACTAGCAATTTGATTGACAATGATATGATTAGTGGTTCAGTAGTTATTCACGAAAATGGCATTTTCCGTAATGGCGGCCACAGTTCCCCCCCATACAGTGTTTGTGTGTACGTTTTCAGATTCCTTGACCATGAAAACATATGACTAGCAATTTGATTGACAATGATATGATTAGTGGTTCAGTAGTTATTCATGAAAATGACATTTTCTGTAATGGTGGCCACAGTTCCCCCCATACAGTGTTTGTGTGTACGTTTTCAGATTCCTTGACCATGAAAACATATGACTAGCAATTGGATTGACAATGATAGGATTAGTGGTTCAGTAGTTATTCACGAAAATGGCATTTTCCGTAATGGCGGTTTTCTTCTGGACGGTGATCCGGATCACCACCAAAATTTAATCAGTTCTTCCTTGTACCATTTTCAACAACGCCTGAAAGTTTCATCAAAATCCGTCCAACACTTTTTGAGTTATCTTGCTAACCAACAGACAGACAAACCCCGGCAAAAACATTACCTCCTTGGCGGAGGTAATAATAATCCCAGTGTAAATTTTGATCCTGGGTAAAAGTTAATATCACGATATTCTGATTTGCTGAATAATGTTACACTGTTGACATAAGTTACATGCTACATAACAAAGCAAACATGGCATGGGAAGACGGAAGCCATTCTACCATTTGGAGTTACCTGAAAGAGGATCCACTTCTGTGGAAACATTTTTGTTTTAAGGCTCTTTCACACTGCTGCAATGCAAAAAATACATACGGCAGTGTGGAATATCCAGCTATCAATTATTCACACTGCACCAGTGCAAAGCTACCAAAGTATGTAGTTCTGTTTTTGTTCCGTTTCGGCCACTTCAGGTCAAATTTATTCAGCCATGGAAAGAGCCAAAAAGCTTGAGGGGAGGTCTGAGTGATGGTGATCTCCAACACAGGTAAACTGGTTCAACATATTAACTGCCACATTTAAAAGTGTACTTTAGATGTGGTGGTTTATATTATTATGTTGAAATATCTGATACAATCAAAAACTGAGCTGTTGTGTATCAACTGGAGACATAAGTTTGTTTTTTTTTTTAAACAAAATATGTTGCAGGAAATAGGTCTGTGAAACTGTTCATTAAATAAATTGTAAACGAAAATAGTGCTTTGTAAGGCTGGGCGATTAACCGAAATAAAACAAAACAGACATTCAGGACGTAAAACCAACGTAATCTTGCTCATGTCAATTTTTTCAGTTTTCCCCTCTCCCTGTTTTTTTTGTGTGTGTGTGTGTGTGTGACTGACTGACAGAGAGAGAGAGTTTGAGTTTTAAAAAATGCCTTTATTGCACAATTCAAAAATGTAAGAGCACCAATATCATTCCACCAAGTGTCTCACATTTCAAAAGTGCAAACATAACTCATCCCCCTCTCCCACAGAACACAAAATATTCCCCACAGTCCATCTATTGGTGAATGCCTCCAGATTGTCCACCATTTTATAGTAAGAGTACTCCACCTGGAGTCTGACTTTTAACAAGGCCTTGAAAACAAAAACAGGATCCACATTGCCAGTGTTAGTAGTCCGATTTTTCCTTGTCAGCCAGATGGCAAGCTTAGCATTACCAGATAGGAAGTTCATCAAAGTGTACACAGACTTCTTTGCCACTTGATACTTTGGCCCGTAAATAAACAAACCAAAGGAGAAACATTCACCCAACTCATGAAACCACACTTTCAGAAGATCAAAAAGGCCAGATAAATGAAAACATTGAACAAACAAATGCTCCAGGGTCTCAACTTGGGAACAAAACAAACATTTGTCCCCCACATTAGGATCCAGGTGTGCTCTGTATTTATTCGTAGCTATTGCCCCATGAACAATCCTCCACTGTAGATCTGCCGTCCGTTTCCCAATAGGGAGCTTGTACATGGACCGCCAGCTGCCTTTCGGGGAGAATACCGGCCCCAAGAACCCCGCTCACTTCGACTCTTTCACGCCCATCAGCGAGTGCAGATTCAGAACTTTCACACAGATGTGATGCACTGTCTTCGTCCCGACAAACTGGAACTTGGCCAGACGAGGATTTCTGAAGGACAGCAGGTGATCCTCTCCGTCCTGCCACTCTCTCACAGCTGGACTTATGGAAAGGGCAGGAAAGGTGGACACAGTGCCCTCATCCTATTGAGTGGAAAGAGTCCAGTTTTCTGCAAATGCTCTTAGCGGTCATGGCAGGGCAGCACACACTTCCTTCACCACCCTATGCACAAGTCTGACAGATGTAATGTTGGCACTCCGCCCCAGCGTTTCTATCAACGTGGTTGACATCTTCACAAGATGACCAAGCTTGGTACAGCGTGCCTCTCTTAAACAAGTTTGCAGACTAACAGATTGCAGCACTTGAGTGTCCATGAATGGATTGGAAAAACAGTAGTTCCTCAAACAGCCACATGCCTGGCGTCTCCTCTGGAATGCGGACTGCGGTGAAGACTTGCCATGCATGTAAGACAGATGTGTAAAAAACAGAAAGTCCAGTAAGGTCCACCGCCCCGGACTTCACGAGGAAAAGCTGCTTATCATAGCCCAAGCGGCCAACTGTCCTCAAGAGCAGTTTTGCAGTGTCCATCCAGCAGGGGCCACATCCGTAAAGGAGCCATTGTGCAGTCTGAAGCCTAAAACAGGCAATCTTGGACTGTATGTCCACCAGGCCCTGTCCCCCCTTGGCAACAGGCAGGTAGAGAACAGCCGCACGGACCCAATGTCGACCAGACCAAAAGAAATCCACGATGACCTTCTGAACCTCCTCAACCAGGCTCCTGGGCGGTGTCAAAGCAGTAAGCCTATCCCAAAGAGCCGAAGCGACCAGATTATTGGCGACCAGAACCCTTCCCCTATATGACAGCTGTGGTAGCAACCATTTCCATTTAGAAAAGTGAGCACACACCTTCTCCTTAATTCCCTCCCAGTTCTTGCGTTCAAAGTCCTCAGAGCCCAAAAAACCCCCCAACACTTTGAGACCGGCTCTCCCCCACAGAAGACCCCCAGGAAGCTGAGGACTGTCCTGATGTGACCACCGGCCCACTGATAGACCCTCACTCTTGGCCCAGTTTACACGTGCAGAAGATGCTTTCTCATAAATAGCTAAAGTGTCCACCAGACGCTGTACATCCCTGTGGGATGTGATGAAAATGTTGACGTCATCTGCATAAGCAGACAAGACGATTGGACGACAACTGCTGGAGGGCCCCGGCAGAATCAAACCACCCAGCTGAGTGTGCAACCTGCACAGCAAAGGCTCAATAGCCAAGCTATACAGTTGACCTGAGATTGGACAACCCTGCCTTATTCCCCGACGTACGGGGGGGGAGGGAGGGAGAGAGAGAGAGAGCGCTCTTTCATGTCTTGCCCCACCCCTTTCATGTGCCCAGCCACATGACTCCACATCTTGGAAGCAGCAGAATTTTTTTTTTTTTTTAAATATTAAAATGGGTTGAATTGGATAGAAATGTGGTGTCCGTCCACATACTATGTTATGATTGACTCTTTATTTCATCTGAAGATCCCAAGAAAAAGTGAGCGAAATACACTTAAACTAGACTGCCACGAAGCTAAATCACTGTTAAGCTGGATTCATATTACACCTCCGCAGTCCGCGTACATGCAACCAGAAACCTTGTGTGACAAAATTTACGTCATTGTCTCCAGTCCGCTAATGTCCACAGGGCTTGCAGCCCAAATTTTATGACCGCACAGCCTGCCCACAACCTGACCGTGTTGACAGCACGTGCGAGACTGAACATCCCATTCATGAGGTGGCGCTACCAACACAGCATAAAAGACGAGGAAGACAACGAGGATGCGGAAGACGAGAATAAACAAACATGAATCCTTTTGCAGCAGCAGCAGCTTGAGCAGAGGAGAGCACTGGAAAACAGTAATTCCTCCTTTTCCTTGAAATTACGCTATTGTTGTTGCTACAAAAAAAATGTGTGTCGCTCTCATGTTTATAGCCGGTGAACAAACTGGCGTGTTGGCGCATTTGCGCTACCCGTAGGGCTGGGGCGAAACTGTAAATAACAGTTGTGCGCATGCGTCAACCGCTTGGCCTGGTAGATGGGGAAAAAAAAAAAAGTGAGCATGTACAACGGCGCGTGTGCCAGGCTCATCCAAAGCACACGGGGACCAAAGTGGACCAGAGGGGAAATGCAGCATGAATAAGGCTTAAATATTTTATTTTTATTTATTTTTATTTTACCTTTATTTAACCAGGAAAAAACCTGTTGAGATTAAAAACCTCTTTTTCAAGGGAGTCCTGGCCAAGAGGCAGCAAAGAAATCACAAATACACTTACAATGACATACAAATCATATAAAACAGTTACAAATTAGTGAGGCCGTCTCAAGTGTTCTCAATCTGGATTTAAAGTCGTTCAATGAAACAAGTTCCGTTAGTTTCCAGTCTTTTTGCAACATGTTCCATGTAGAGGGGGCTGAGAACATGAAAGCTCTTTTTCCCAGCTCAGTACGGGCAAATGGAACAGAAAGCAACAAATGATCATTAGAACGCAAACCATAAGAATCAACACTTCTCAGTGTGATCAAATTACAAATGTAAGGGGGCAACAGTCCAAGCATGGCCTTGTAAATAAAAATGTACCAGTGAGTCAACCTCCTGGTGGACAAAGAGGGCCATCCCACTCTAGAATACAGTTCACAGTGATGGGTCAAGGCTCTACAGTTTGTAACAAACCTCAAAACAGCATGATATACAGAGTCAATCTTACTCAGACACTGAGCTGAAGCGTTCATATACAAGAGGTCTCCATAATCTAAAATAGATAAAAAAGTTGCAGTAACAAGATGCTTTTTAACCTCAAAAGAAAAACATTTATTTCGAAATAAAAAACCCAGTTTCAGTTTAAGTTTCTTCACAAGATTTTCAACATGGGGCTTAAAAGTCAGAGCGTCATCAAGCAAGATACCAAGATACTTGTACGAGTGAACCACCTCAATTTCATTTCCCTCAAAAGTGGACACTGTGGGAAAAATTTGTGGACTCTTGCTAAAATTTGAAAACCACATCAGTTTAGTTTTGTCAGCATTAAGGACTAGTTTTAGCTGCAGAAGTGTGTGCTGCACCACATTAAAAGCTTTCTGCAGAGAAGCAACAGCATTAGCAGGGGAAGAGCCAAAGCAGTAAATAATTGTGTCATCAGCATAAAAATGCAAACTAGCATCAGACACATTTTGTCCTAGATCATTAATGTACATAATAAATAGGAGGGGTCCTAATACAGAACCCTGTGGCACCCCCTTGTGGACACTGACAATTTCAGAACACAAACCATCATATTTAATACATTGGGTCCTGTCACTCAAATAATTTGCGAACCAGGAGACTACATGTTCCAACAGTCCAAAACTGATGAGTCTTTGCTTTAAAACTGTGTGGTCCACAGTGTCAAAAGCCTTTGACAGATCAATGAAAAGTGCAGCACAGTGCTGCTTTTTATCAAGAGCAACAAGTATATCATTGACCACTTTTGTAGCAGCAGTAATAGTGCTGTGCTTTTTTCTAAAGCCCGATTGCAGTTTTGAAAGAAGTTCATTTGAGTATAAAAACTCTTTAAGTTGATCACACACGAGAGATTCAAGAATCTTGGACAAGACACACAAATTTGATATTGGTCTATAGTTAGTTAAAACTGCTGGGTCACCTCCTTTTAAGAGAGGAACCACAAAAGCTGACTTCCATACTACAGGAATCTCTTTGTTTTCAATTGATAAATTAAAAAGTACTGTAAGAGGCTGTGCAATAAAATCGGCAGCCATTTTTAAAAAGTAAGGCTCTATCAAGTCTGGTCCAGGAGGTTTTCTGTGATTCAAAGTTTTGAGAGCCTTATGAACTTGCTGTACAGTAAAAGGTACAAGTCTAAAAGGTTCTCCAAAAAACATTTGGGAATTAGTACAGTGAGGCACAGATGTAGCTCCTGTAGAGTTAAACAGAAAACCAGATGATACAAAATGCTTATTGAAGCAATTTAAAACCTCAGTTCTATCATAAACTGGGACTGAGCCATTTAAAACAAAAGTAGGAAGAACCTGAGAGCTTTTGTTCACAGATAAACCTTTGATCACGTTCCAAAATTTCTGTGGATTATTAAGACTCTGTTATGACAGATAAATAATATTCAGATTTAGCCTTTTTAATAAAAAAAGTGCATTTATTTCTCAGTTGTCTAAAAATAGACCAATCACTGGCAGTATCAGTTTTCCTGGCTTTGGCCCAAGCCACATTACGCTGATAAATGGCATCAGACAGTTCTGGAGAGAACCAGGGGTTTTCACGCCCCTTTACTCTGAGTTTCCCTCTAGGAGCATGTTTATTTACAATTTTCTCAAAGTTTTCTTTAAAGAAAGTCCACGCTAACTCAGTGTCTGGCAACAGGTCTATATGTTCCCAATTAACCAAGGACAAATCATGATGATAAGCTTGTTCATTAAATTTCTTCAAATTCCGCTTGAAAATAATGCGCGGTTTACATTTGGGGATTTTTGTATCTCTGCACACTGCAACAACACAATGATCACTCAAATCATTGCAGAAAACACCCACAGATGAAAATTTATGTGGAGCATTTGTTAAAATTAAGTCAATCAAAGTGGACTTTTCAGGACTTTTAATATTTGGCCTAGTTGGATAGTTAATCAAGTGGCTAAAATTTACAGAGTCACAGAAAGATTTAAATTCTTCAGAAGCTACGTTTAACCAATCCCAATTGAAGTCTCCTGCTATTAAAAGCTCATTGTAGTTTAATTTGGACAAAAGATGCTTTAAGGATGATAATGCCTCCTTGGTGGCAGATGGAGGTCTATAACAACCAACAACAGTTATGGAAAGGGATTTGGCTATTTCCATATTCAAGGCCAGAAACTCCATCTGCTTAGAAATGGACTTAGACAAGACAATTGAAGCATCAAATCTTGATTTAACATAGGCGGCTACACCACCACCTTTTTTAGGCCTGTCAGTACGGAAGACATTGTATCCATTTATACTAATATCATCATCTGCGACAGCTTTTGTCAGCCACGTTTCAGAGATGATCACAACATCTGGATCAGTTGATCTGATCCAAATTTTGACCATGTCCATTTTAGGAAGTAAACTGCGCACATTAAGATGAATAATTTTGAGACCAGACACTGATTTAAAATCAGCAGGAGTCTGGATACATTGCAGATCAGGTCCAGGGTTTGGTTGCACATTTCCAGATAATAATAAAAGTAGGACAATCACCAATCTTTGCTTCACATCACATTTTGAAGCAGAATTTTTGTATATTGAAGCCAGGCGATTCTTTTCATTGAGCAAAAATGTGAGGTCATATAAAGTAAGAACATTTTGAAGTTTAAGTAATTCCCTTGGTACCTCTGTCCAGGAATCTATGACCCAGACCAAATGAGTCTGCGATTGCTCATAAACACCATTAAAATCAGTGCCACTATAGTAAGTGTCCCAAAAACACAACACATTGGCATGGGTACTCACCCAGGGAACATTATTTGATCTCGTGTTCCAGGCTGCCAACAAGCATATTAAAGTAATAAAAAATGACATTGTCCTCCACTTTCTGCACATCAGCAGCTTAAAAGTTCTTATACTAAAAGAAATAAATACTGCAAGGAGATGTTGCAGGCCCAAGCTAGATATCTCCGCTCCAGGAGTAATATAGGTCTTCCAACCCAATATCCAGGAAAATATTACAGGCCCAAGCTAGTAAGCTCAGCTCCAGGAGAGATGTAGGCCTCCCAGCCCAGTCTCCAGGGGGATGTTGCAAGCCCAAGCTAGTTAACTCAACTCCAGGAGGAATATAAGCCTTCCAGCCCAGTATCCAGGGAGATGTTGCAGACCCAAGCTGGCTAGCTCAGCTCCAGGAGGAATACAGGCTTTTCAACCCAGTCTCCAGGGAGATGATGCACACCCAAGCTAGTTAGCTCAGCTCCAGGAGAGATGTAGGCCTCCCAGCCCAGTCTCCAGGGGGATGTTGCAAGCCCAAGCTAGTTAACTCAACTCCAGGAGGAATATAAGCCTTCCAGCCCAGTATCCAGGGAGATGTTGCAGACCCAAGCTGGCTAGCTCAGCTCCAGGAGGAATACAGGCTTTTCAACCCAGTCTCCAGGGAGATGATGCACACCCAAGCTAGTTAGCTCAGCTCCAGGAGAGATGTAGGCCTCCCAGCCCAGTCTCCAGAGAGGTGTTGCAGGCCCAAGCTAGTAAGCTCAGCTCCAGGAGGAGTATAGGCCTCCCAGCCCAATCTCCAGGGGGATGTTGTGGGCCCAAGCTAGTTAGCTCAGCTCCAGGAGAAGTATCAGCCTACCAGCCCAGTCTCCAGGGAGGTGTTGCAGTCCTAAGTTAGCCAGTTCAGCCCCCAGGAGGAGCACAAGCCTCCCAGCCACCTCTCCAGGGGAATGCCACAAGCCCAGCCAACCAACTCGTCCTGGGCGCAGGCCCAGACCTGTTAGCCACACTCAAAGGTGATAGCAGTATTCTTTAAACTTGTTAAAAGTCATTAAACTCATTAAAAGTCCACAATTTACTTAAAACATATAAAGGGATTTCAATAAAAATATCAACTGCAACTTATAAAAAGAGATTTAAATGCAATAAAATCCATTAAAAACAACTTAATCCAGAGAGACACGGAGCAGACAATACACATGCTGCCATCTTGGATGAATGGCTAAGAGCCAAACATTGGACTATTCTGCCTTGATGGTGAACTGTAAGGGAGAAGAAAGGCGAAAAAGATGACAAAAAACAAAACAGATGTAAAAGCTTAAATTAACTGATGCTGATTTAAGGTCAAATTTCCCAGCTCTAGTATTTTGTGATATTACCAAAATTATCACAAAATTCACTAGAACTATTGTGGTATTATTTTGGGGCTAATTTGCCCACCCCTGGTAGGAATAAATGTTGCTCACTTTGAAAATGTGAATCTTTTTTGTAAATGCCCAGATGGGTGAGAGTGTGTGCGTGCATGATAATTGTAAAGAGGGAATTGGCTTAGCAGACCTTGAAAATCAGATGAAGTGAAGTGCATGCTTACTCACTTGTGCAATAGATTGTTCTAGGAACTGAGACTTTTTTCTGGGTCATTTGCCAAAATCCGTGGCCTCATTTTTGTCACTTTGTCCTTGCAGTGTCCGGTTAATAGTCCGTTGTAAAAGTAACTGGGCATTGCTCATCATTTGAGCACATTTGTATTAAATTTAGTTTGTATGTAAAATACTCAAACTTGGTAAAACTGATTTATATGACATGTTCAGTCTGTTTCCTTTCTTCCGTGGGGGTTTTGTATTGGTAACCATGTAACTGGACTTTGATTGTGTTTTCAGGACTTGCTGGAGCAGGAGATCAGAAACCTTGAAGAGCAGGTGTCTGGGATACAGCAAGTGTTGGGTGATTTGAAGATCCAGCTCTATGCCAAGTTTGGCAACAACATCAATCTGGAGGCAGACGAAAGCTGAGCAGAGAAATGGACTTTGACAGCCTGTCCGACATGAACTCTTACAGGCAATTGACGCACCAGATCCACATGTTTGTCTACAAAAAAGCCTCAATATAAATGGGTTTTGTATGCTTACACGGATGCAGTTTCAGTTTTGGGATAAACACAGAGTCAGTTTACTCTGGTCAAAGTTGGATTGCTTTGTGGAAAGTTTAAAATACTTGAATGCTAAATTGTTTAGGAAATGTGTGATTATTGATGTCTTTTGCCAAATAAATCTTTAAATCTGCCCCAAGGTGCCTGCCTGTGAATCTTGATCCAGAATTTTATTCCAAGCAACTTTTGTTGGCTGAGAAATCATAAGCTATCATTTCCAAAGGTATTAGAAAACAAAAGTTTCAGTTTCTCATTTTAGTATGGGTGAGCTGAAGATGCATGCAATCAAATAGTAATTGATCTTCAGCAATTGCGCTTGTCAGATGTCTTGTGGGTGCAATTAACAAATCTATTTAAGCAAGCAAGCACAAATGAGATCCTGTAAAATGATGAAGGCATATCCTTGGAAAATGTCACTTGGAGCTGTCCTATACACCTGTAGGAAAAGCAGGTACATTTTTATTAGTGTATTGATCTCAGCAATTTAGCAGCTCAATCCAAGAATGCAATAATAGCCACAAAAGGTCCTGCAATTATACAATGAATTTTCTCACATCTTTTGTTAAATCTTTATATACTGTATGCTCAATTCCAGTCGCTCCCACAAATATCAACAATGCACAAACCTCATTAAATTGTGCCCTCGAGTGTGGCCTGCATGAGTTAATAAAATGTGTCGGGAAGAAGGGGAAATGGAGAGCTTGACGTGGCGGCATGCACCTCTGGAGGATCAAGAGCTCAATTAACAAGTTTCTCCTCCCCGTGGGGTTTCCCGCTGAACATTCATAGCTATGATTAAGAGGAACTCCACCCACACAGACTTGTCTTCATGCACAGCTTGTTAAACCTCCGGCTCAGAGCAGCACAAATGGAAAAGAGTGGACTTATTTCCCCAATGGCCTTATTTACTCTGCCCCCCTCCTCCTCCTATCTCAACTCTTCTATCTGCCCATTCATTCACTTCCCCTCTAACATTGTTGCTTATCAAAATGTGCAACTGGATTTTAACACATAACACTTCAGCAGCTATTAAATCGATAAGATAAAGCAATATGTAGATGAGGGTGTACAATGTTTAGGGTAAAAAGCAGTCAATATTAAAAATATAAAAAACATAGTGTTTTAATTCAAAAGGCTACCAGTACAATTAGAGATATCCAGATATATTTCTCCCACAGAGCAAGGTAAATGTATTCTGTGGTTTCTGTTGAGCTTTAAGTAACTACAAAAACACACCAGAGGGTGTCCCTGTCTCCCCAGTAATTTCACAGTGAACTCAAACGTCTAACTAGTACTCAAATGAACTCTTGGTTGCTGGTATGACTGCAGAAATAATGTCAGATACGCTCACGTCATGTTCCTGCTGAAGAATTATGAATGAGTTCTGGAGAAAACTACATAAATGAGTTGGAGGCAGTTGATCCTAACTTACAGTGTTGAGGCTCAACATGTCACACACACAGGTGGGTAGGGTTAGTATCCAGAAATGGTACTCAAGTCAATGTAGCATTTCCTTATAATATTCATACAAGCATGAGTATTCCACCAAAAAAAAAGTACTAAAAATTTACTCTGGTAGAGAGTAACAGCTTTACTCTTGCCAGATTGTGAGATTTTCCCTTTAAAATTCTCTTTTCCCCCTCATAAATGCATTTTTTTCCCTAAAAGATTTACTAAGTTTTGCAACTTTTTGTTATAAATTTATAACCTTTTTTCCACAGAAATTGGCAACTTCTTACTTGTAAAGCTGCAGCTTTTTTTCTTGTAATTTTTTTTTTTCTCCCAAAAATTTTGCAGCTTTTTACCTTCACCAAGGAGGTAATGTAGTCCAGGCAGTTTCTGTTGGCAGGATAATACAAAAACTACTGGATGGATTTGGATGAAATTCTCACCAGAGATGGGCCTTGGGCTACGGATGACCCCATTAGATTCTGGAGGTGATTCACGAGCGCATACCTCTGCCAAGGCCCTATCTCACAACGTAGGCGCAGAGAGAGGGAGGGACAGAGCCTTGGCGGAGGTATGTGCTCTCTAAGAGCCCTCAAGTTTCTTGTGCATTTGCAGCTTTTTATGAGTAAATTTGCAACTTTACTACCACCAGGCTGAGGTTTTTCCTCTTAAAGTGATACTCCACCATGTCTGGAAGATGATTTTTATGACTTACAAGACATATCAAGAGCGAAATCACTCAAATGTGTCATATCTGTGTTTTGTTGTTTTTTTTTTTTTTTTGCTTTTGCTGTGAAATTTCAGTTAAGCTCCTCCCCTTGTAAAAAAGCAAGTTTAGGCAGTGTTTTTGGTGACGTCACAATAACGGGTTGATAGTGTTGAGCTAATTGGGACTAAAAACTGTCTGGCCTGACTGAGGGGCCTCCAGGGCCAGTTAGTGTTTTTGGACAGCTGCTTTGAAAACTTGACCCAAATTAAGATGAGTTTTACATTTAAACTGCTTTTAAGGACCGATGCAGTTCAGTGTTTCCTCTGGCTTAAAGATTGTGGCGTGGTGGCGACGTATATAATTTTTTTTTTTTTGGGGGGGGGGGGTATGTGAAGCGTGCAAACATGAAAAAAACACGACACAAAGGAGAAACATTCATAATACTGTAGTAATTAACTCGTGCATACTTAAATTATATGATCAGAGGTGGGTATAGTAGACAGAAACTGCACTCATGTAAAGGCAGTGTTGTCTTATGAAATTAATAATTAAAAGTAGATGCCCTAAAAATTACTGGTTGAGTAAGAGTACTAAAGCACCCACTTAAAAAAATACTTGAGTAATGACTTAGTCTTGAAGTTTGAGGTTTTTCCTCCTAAATTTATAAACATTTTCTTGTAGTTTTCTACTTTTTTCTCTATAAATTTGTTTTTACCTAAATTTGCAACTATATTTCTCGTGAATTTGTAATTTCCTCTTGTAAAATTGACTCTTATTTTACATTTGAGACTTCATTATCATTAATTTGTGGATTATTTTATGGCTAATTTTTGTCTATTTTATAATAAAATTACTGGTTTTCTAATAAATTTTAAACAGTTTGTGGTAACATTTTAATTTTTTTTCCCTCATAATTGAAACTTTTGATGATAATTTTGAAGAGCTAGAACAGAATAATTTCACCTCTGATTTCAATGAAATATAAAAGTATTAAAATTATGCTTAATGAAATTAAATTAACTAAAATGACCTGTTATAGTTTTATATATTTACATTTTTTAGAACACTCCTTGCCAACCAGACAATGGGAAAAACTTTCCAGATTGTGAAATCTAAGTGTTGGCAGGTTTAGTTTGTCTGAAGGCTGCTAACATATTTAAGTCACTGACTTTGTGAATTTTGGTCATTATAACGTGCCAGATGCATAATGTAGTAGTAGTAGTAGTAGATTAGTTTATTTGACAGGGACAGTGCAATAAACATAGACAATTAATCAAAGACAATCAATCTGATGTGTTGCACATAGAGTGTATAGCTATTAGCTAATTTGCAACTCTTGTCCCTGGATGGGCTTTAGAAAAAAGAATCAAGATAAAAAATATACACAATAACCACATACATCAATGCAGAAAAATTATAAATACACAATTATAAATATTATAAATATTATAAATACACAAATATAACAGCCTGACTCACATTTAACATAAATATTATAAATATTATAAATACACAAATATAACAGCCTGACTCACATTTAACACATATAACATAACTCACATTTGCCTATTTCAGGCCTTCCTCCCTCCGTCACTCACTATAAACAAACATATTTATTCCTTCCCTTCATTCACTCTCACTTTGCAGACAAATAATTCATACATGAGTACATTCTTGTTTATTTTTCAGCCAGTCTTTAACATCTTCAGCGAATGTTTTAAAGTCCGTTATTATTTTAATTTCATTTGGCATTGTGTTCCAGATGTGACTGCCCTTTATAGAGAAAGCTGTTTGTCCAAATGTGGTTCTGCGGTGGAATATTTTACAGTTATTGTTAACAGAACTCCTGGTGGCTCTGCTGCTGTCCTGTCTCTGGACGAAACCAGCAAGTGGCTCGGGTGCTGATCCATGGAAACATTCGAACGTTAACCTCAGAAGACAGAGGTCAATGAAGCTCTCAAAACTCAATAGGTTGTATTTTTTTAAAACATTACAGTGATGCCACCTAATGGGCCCTTTGTCCAAGATTCCCAGGGCTTGATTATACAATGAACCCACATGTCTTACCGTGGAAGGGGCTGCTTGAGCCCAGACTGTCAAACAGTATGATATATGAGAAAAAACCATAGAATGCATATACAGTGCAGCTGCTTCGTAAGGTATGTAATATCTAATTAATTTAAAGCAGTTCAGATTTTTTTTTACTGTTTTTGAAATTTTCTTTATATGAAGATTAAATTTGAGTTGAGGATCTAGTACAATGCCAAGGTATTTGAATTCTGTAGCTAAACTGATGTCATGATCATGTATATTAACTTTAAAATGTTGCAGGTTACATTTTTCGATTGAAAAGCACATTGAGACTGTTTTCTGAAGGTTCAGCAATAGATGGTTCTTGAGGAGCCACTCTTGGACATCAACCATACTTGTAGACAGTACATCTGCAGCCTGTGCTGGAGTCTTGGCAGCTGTGTAAATAACTGCATCATCTGCATAAAGTTGGCATGTTGCAGCTGAGCAGTGTAACGGCAAGTCATTAATAAAAATGCTGAAAAGTAAAGGACCAAGAATGGACCCTTGTGGGATACCCATGCGGTTGTTTAAAAATGAGGATTTATCCTGGTGAACTTTTACACACTGTTCTCTATTCTGGAGATAAGATGCAAACCATTCTAGTGTATTTGGGGAGAAGTTAAAAGATACCATTTTGGATAAAAGCAAACTGTGGTTTACAGTATCGAAAGCCTTTTTGAGATCTAGAAAAACAGCTCCTACCACATTACCCCTGTCCAAGGACTGTTTGATGTTTTCAATAAGGCAACAATTTGCTGTTTCTGTTGAGTATCCTGGTCTAAAACCAAATTGATGTGGATGAAGAAGTTGACTGTCTTGTAAGTAGTCTATCAGCTGTGTAGCTACAACTTTTTCAAGAACCTTAGATAGGACTGGTAAAATAGAGATTGGGCGGTAATTGCATATATCGTCTTTACTGCCTGATTTATGAACTGGTATGACGACAGCTTTTTTCCAGCCAGATGGAAATGTACTAGACCTAATGGAGAGATTAATGAGATGAGTCAGTGGTTTGATTAATATTTTGCTGTGCATTTTGAGAAAGGAGGTGCTCATATTGTAGATATCATTAGTTTTTGAGTTTGACAGTGTTTTAACAATACCAGCAATTAACTTCTCATTTACCTCATCGATGTGAAAAGTATCTGTTGGAAGTATGGAATTTGTGTTGTTGAGCACATTTGGCAGCACAAAAATTTTTGTTAAGTCTTCCACAGAGCCCACAAAGTGTGAATTAAATTCATTTGCCAAAGTAGCCTTGTCACTGACGGTCTTGCCATTGATTCTAAGTTCCTTTACCCCCTTCTGATCGTTTTTTTTATTAGTTAGGTTATTTAAATGCCTCCATAGGGAACTGTTGTTACCCTTTGCATGATCTATCAGTTTATTGTAATAAGATATTTTTGATTTTCGCAGCTCATGTACCACTTTATTTCTTAAACTTTTGTACACAAGGTGATCATTTTGTAGTTTGGAGGTTAGTGATGTTTTCAGTGCATAGTCTCGCCTCTTCATAAGTTTTCTTATTTCATTATTTAACCATGGTAGGCTAATCTTCTGTTGTCTACTTTTAATTTGCTTTGAAAATTTTTCTATAGACTTTGTGATTGTTGCAGTTATAAAATTACAACAATCATCTACTTCACATGTTGACATGAGCTGCTCCCAATTTTGATTCTCTAAGTAATGTTCAAACTCCTCATTTTTTGATTTGGGGATAATAAAATTTGATTTGTCAATATCGACTCCCCCAAAATACTGTAGTCGCTTTTTAGTAAGTTTCCTGACAGCAAGAACCATGTTATGATCTGAGAGACCAGTTACAAGATTATAGGTTCTGGTTATTCGTTCTGGTTTATTAGTAAATACCATGTCAATAAGTGTTCTGGATTGTTTGGTTATCCTGGTGGGTCCTTTGATGATTTGCTGGTAATTAAATTTAGTCATGAGGCTTTTCAGTTTTTGTTTGTCTTTTTTATCAGACCAGTTGATATTAAAGTCACCATGAATTATTGTTTCTCTGTTCTTCTCAAGTTGTTTAACCAGATCACTTAATTCATTATAAAAGGAAGAGTTGTGTGATGGTGGGTTGTACACTACTGCAATGTTGAAATTCATTACCGGAGAGAGACATACATTAACAGCTAAACATTCAAGTGAAGTATTCAAATCAACCAGTTGACATTTATATTTCTCTTTGATGTAAATTAAAACACCTCCTCCCCTCCCTACCTGCCTGTCTTTTCTAAAACACTGGTAGCCCACAATATCGATCGTATTAGTGTCTATGTTACTGTGTAGCCAGCTTTCTGAGAGACAAAGGTAGTCCAGATTTGAGTCCAACAGCAACACCGAAATCTCATCTCTTTTGGGGATTATGCTCCGTATGTTTAAATGACCGCCGAGGATCCCCTTTGGTTTAGCCTTGGTGTCCCAAAGAACTCGTGCATGATTAACAGTTTGGAAAAATAAATGTTGTTTTTGCTTTTGTACAGCTCGGTTTTGTGCTAACCCAGTGGTCTGCTGTTTAATAGTGGCAGGTCCAGGGTTAAGGTGAATATCTCCTGCCAGAAGTAGCAGAACTAACAGAACTTTAACTGTATATCCTCTGCCATATTGTGATTTTTGCTTAACAGCCATGTTTGCCTTAATTTGGAAGTTTTTGCTCAGGGCTTTTAAAGACCACATAGAGTGTAGGGTGAGATGTCCAAGCCCAAATCCATACAGATAAAACTTTTTAACTTCACCTTTGGTTGAGTTTGTCGGAAAATCCTTCTTGTTGCAGGTCCAGACACACAAAGACAAAACGAAGAGGAAGTAGAGAAGTAGAGAAGGCTTATTAGTGGTGCCCATCAGCCCACTTTTTAATCCGGTGGCAGCCATCTTCAGTCTTTCTTGGAAAGAAGGAAAAAGAAAATCTGTGGATAGTAAAATAAATTCTGCTTATATCGCCAGAATCTGATCCGATCGTCCTCGAATCCAGCTGGGCCTCAGCTAGCCAACTAGCCCCTTCCGTTGCTGGTCTCGTTGCTCATAGTCGCCGTAACTGGTCTCCCGTCCCGCTCCTCCAACCGAGTCTCGTCACACACCGCCGCTGCCACCGAGCTCCGCTGAGGTCACGGTAAATCCTCCGCTAGGCACCGCCACCTACCGTCGTCTGCCTGGGTGAAATCTCTGCTGAGCCCCGTCAACAAATAGCCGCTTGCCTGGTAGTATCTCCGCTGGGCCTCGCAGCTGGGCTTCGATTCAGGCTGGTGTAAGGTGGAATGACTGGCGCCAGCATTAAGCTAACTAGCGTTAGCTTAGCAATCGCTTCGGGTAGTCTCGTCGCACACCGCCGCTGCAGTCACGGTAAGTCCTCCGCTGGGCACCGCCGCCTACCGCCGTCTGCCTGGGTGAAATCTCTGCTGAGCCCCGTCAACAAATAGCCGCCTGCCTGGTAGTATCTCCGCTGGGCCTCGCAGCTGGGCTTTGATTCAAGCTGGTGTTAGGTGGAATGGCTGGCGCCAGCATTAAGCTAACTAGCGTTAGCTTAGCAATCGCTTCAGGTAGGGCACATCAGTGAATCACAAGGAAGCGCTGGAATCGCTGGTCAGTTTACTCACAGTGGCCGGATAAAAGCGATCAAAGGGGTAATCCACCGGAGGTATATCCGATCGCTGTAGGTTAGTTATTTAGAGACTGGCGCCAGCATTAAGCTAACTAGTGTTAGCTTAGCAATCGCTTCAGGTAGCATTAAGCTAACTAGTGTTAGCTTAGCAATCGCTTCAGGAAGGCGCAGGAAGTCGCTGGAGAAAGGCGATTAAAGGGCAATCCAGCGGAGGTGGCAATTCAGCCCGTGCGTGTTCGCCACGAGCCACGAGCCAATGAACATAAATGACTTAATATTGTAGTAGTGGTTGGTGAAGAGACTATAGTCGCAGCACAGCGAGAAGAAAACACTTTTTATTTACTCACTCCTGCGCTGAGTCTGCAGCACTCCAACCATCTCGGCTTCTGGAGACAACGGATCGGTGGGGTCCTTGTTCAGCTCTGCTCTGTGCTCGTTTCTACATCCCGGTTCCCCAGTTCACTTCACATTAACGGGCACCTCTGCTCCTCTTTTTATCCGTGACAGCTCCCTTTGAAAAAAAAACCCAACAACACACACACTGCACTCATCTTTTAGAATAGAATAAGCTTTATTTGTCATTGTCACATAAACAATGAAATTTAAAAATGCCCAACCAGTCAGAGTATCATTCATAAATATGTAGACTCAAAATGTATGTATAAAATGTATAAAAACAGCATAAACATACAAACATACACGCATACAGTCCGCACAATGCACACCTCCAAGCTCACATTTCTGCCATTTCACAGTTCCCTCATAGACCTTCAACATCCAACTGCATTTATTACATTTATTGCAGTTGGAACAAACCTGTTTTTGAATCTGCTTGTCCTTGTAAATATAAAACTTGTAAATATAAAACTACTGTGTTGTATTGTCCTTGTAAATATAAAACTATTGAGTGCCGACATGAAAAAATACAGCAGACTAATTATATTGGGTACATTTTGCAAGCCAGTTTGTGAAAATGGAGAACAAGAGCAGTAACCACAGATCAGTGTGTTCCAATCAACCACTGATCTGTGCTGAGTTTGACATGGGGCAACAAAATTAAATATGCTACTTGTAAAAATGCTGGTGATGCCAGTATCAAGGCAATCATGGTGTTCATGTATGTAATACTTACTCGGACCCGGAGCAGGAGAGCTACAGCTGCCATCTTCACCACCCGGGAGCATTTAAAAAACGCTGACATTTTTGTCTGCTTTTTAGGTTTGACTGTTTTGACTTGCATTGTTCACTTGCAGAGTGACATCCCTTCATTTATTTTCTTAGCAAAAAACGTATTTGTGTCGAGTTGCAAGTCTGCTGCAATCGAGCTGCGTGCGGCTCTTTGACATCTCTTTTATGGCTTGTTTCTCTCTTTTTTTTAAAAATTGGTTTCTGTATGGTTCTTTTTTTAAAATTACAGGCCTAAATTTTTCTTGATGTGGCAGCTCATTTAGTGGCATGGTGCCACACAGAAATGTTACCAGCAAAAACCCTGCAGTTCCTGTCATTATCCTGGGACACCGTGCATACAACATGTCCTTCCACTGGTAAGTCTTTTTATCACAAGATTTATTCTGTTTAATGTAGCGCTAGCCGCCATTAGCCTTGTGAGATGTGGGTGGCCCTATTCACAGATCCTGGTGTTTGAAGGAGGAGGAAAAATGGAAAGATTTTGACTCAAAACTAACACAATGAAAGTCTTTTTTGTAGCAAAAAGGGCATTAGATACCATTTTAGATGATGTAGATTTGTTTTTATAGGGGATTTATATCCACAGGAGTCTATCATTAACAGTCTGAGGAAGATGAAAGACACATTTCCACTGATGAGAGAAAAACTGGACTGTCATTTCAAGTCAGTGATATCAAAAGTAACTTCAATAAAACTACTCAGTAAAATACAACTTGGTTAATAAAAGTTGCCTGAGTGTGTACTTGACTAAATTTAACTCTTACCTACCCACCATGCACCATAAATAGTTTGATTGCACTTGCCTCTACTTTCTGAGCAAAAACAATTGAGTTGCCTGTGCACTGTGCAGGTTTTGCTCTTTTCTTTGAGGGCGGGGGGCAGAGGGTGCAACCCACAGTTTGTTCTCACTTGTATCATTTTCTGCACCGGTGCTACAGTGAAAAATAGTGTTTGCTCACTGTCTCTGTGTGTTAGCCTAAATGTCAGCAGAGTCAACCCAGATGGTTTGAAAAATCCATAGAGGTTACGGCCATTCTTCATCACTTACAGCTGCTCTGTCTCCACTTCTGTCTCTTCATTACAAGGAGGAGCAATCCACCACATCAACAACACAATGTCGTATGCAGTGTCAGATGCTCTGCACGTCAATAATGCAATAAGACTTGCATTTGCAAAATTTAATTCTGTTATTTTGCAATCAGTTGCATTTCAAGTTTAATCACCTCACTTTAGCTTTTCAGGAAGTATTTTCTTGTAACTATGTGTATGTCTTCACTTAACAGTCTACCATGAGTGTCAGGAAGTGTAAAAAAGGGAAAAAAAAAGACAAAGGCTGATGAGTCAAATTTAACCCTGTGTGGGGTTTGGGGCTAAGGCTGCATTCAGACAAGGATAGTCTGGGGATCTTGGTTCGACTGGGCAGGGAATGCGTTCTGGTTTAAATTACTACCGAGTTTCTTAATTTTGTCAGAAAAGACATTACCAAAGCTGGAAAAGTGCATGACAGCAGCCACATACACACAAAATAAATAATAAATTAATTAAAACATGTTGGAGGAACAAACTGGCTCTTAATGTAACTTGATTTCTAATTTTAGTTAGTCAGGTAGCGATAATGAATAAAATTGAAGTCATCTCAAATGCACATTATACAATTTTATAACACTGCATAATTAAGAGGGGAAAAATGTGCAAAAAATTAATGACAGGAATTTGTACAACTGATTTTTCTCAGTATGTAATTTAAAATGTAGAAAAAGAGATGTAGAATTTACATTTAACTATATTGATTACAATTAACTATAGAATTTACAGAAAATATATACCGTGATATAAATCGTTATCATCAAATAAGATTACTTATATCAGGATATGAAATTTTGGTCATATCACACAGCCCTAGTAGCCCTGTAGAACGAGCACATGATGGGGGGTGGGACTCGTGCTCTCCTCAGTTTACGGAGGAAATAGAGACGAGTTTGAGCCTTCTTGGCCAGTGACGTGGTGTTGTTGGACCAGGAGAGGTCCTCAGAGATGTGCACCCCCCCCCCCCCCCCCCCCCCCCAGCAACTTGGTGCTGGTCACCCTCTCCACAGCTGCTCCATCGATGATCAGAGGGGGATGCTGTGTGTGTCCTCTCCTGAAGTCAACCACAATCTCCTTGGTTTTTCCTACATTCAGGAAGAGATTATTGTCTTTACACCACTGGACTAGTTGGCTCACCTCATTTCTGTAGTTAAGATAAGCCTTTATTAGTCCCACAATGGGGAAATTACAGAAAAATGGCCTCTTCATTGTTAATGATGAGGTCCACCACCGTCGTGTCATCTGCAAACTTGATGATGTGGTTGATGCTGTAGGCTGGTACGCAGTCATGGGTCAGCAGGGTGAAGCGCAGCGGGATGAGCACACACCCCTGTGCTCAGTGTGACGGTCTTGGAGGTGTTGCTGCCGACTTGCACGTTCTGTGGCCTCCCTGTGAGAAAGTCCAGCACCCAGTTACAGAGAGAGGTTTTAAGTCCCAAGTGTTTGAGTTTTTGTATCAGGTGCTGGGGGGTGATCGTGTTGAATGCTGACCTGAAGCCCAAGAACAGCATTCACACGTAGGAGTTCTTTGTGTCCAGTTGGGTGAGGGCTGGATGGAGAGCAGCAGCGATGGCATCTTCTGTGGCTCTGTTTGACCTGTATGCAAACTGAGATGGGTTATGGGAGGGAGGGAAGGTGGACTTGATGTTCTGCATGACCAGCCGCTCAAAGCACTATTATGATGGAGGTCAGTGCTATGGGCCAGTAATCTTTGTAGCTGCATGGGACGGGCTTCTTTGGGTCTGGTATTATGGTAGCAGTTTTGAAACACGTGGGGACGACAGCTTGACTCAGGGAGATGTTGAAGATGTCAGCCAGGACATACTTGAGCAACTTCGCACAGTCCTTCTGAACATGACCTGGTATGCTGTCTGGTCCAGCTGCCTTGTGTGGGTTGATCCTGGAGAGGGTTCTCTTCATGCTTGCCGGATCCAGGATTATAGCGTGCTTGTCTGGAGGAGGTGTGGTCTTCTGTACTGATGTGCTGTTTTGTGCTTCAAAATGGCCAAAGAAGTCATTTAGATTGTCAAGCAGTGTGATGTCACTCGCACAGGTCTGAGGTGGAGGTTTGTAATTGGTGAGGGTCTGTATGCCACGCCAGAGAGAACATGCATCTTTGGTGTTGTTGAAGTGGCTGGATATTTTCTTGCTGTACTGTTGTTTTGCCTCCTTGATACCTTGGGACAGGTTGGCCCCAGCTATTTTTAGTTCTGCAGTGTCAGCGGCTCTGAAGGCTGTGTCCTTGCATCCCGGGCCCTCAGGAGCCTGTGAACCTCTGCTGTCATCCATGGCTTCTGTTTGGCACACATAGTGATGGTTTTGCAGTGAGTGACATCATCAATGCATTTACCTATGTATGGTACAACAACCCCAGTGTACTCCTCTATGTTTGTGTGTCCATTGTGAGAGGCTGCATGCTTGAAAATGTCCCAGTCTGTAGTACTGAAGCAGTCTTTCAGAGCATCCGAGGCCCCCTCTGGCCACACATGTACCTGCTTTATTGTTGGTCTGATGGCTCTCACTCTGAGTCTGTATGCAGGCCTTAAGTTGGATTCATGGTGCATTTCCCCTCTGGTCTGCTTTGGTCCATGTATGCTTTAGACGAGCCCAATGCACATACGGCGTTGTACATGCTCACTTTTTTTTTGGTTACCAGGTCAAGCAGTTGACGCATGTGCACAACTGTTATTTGTCGTTTCGTCCCAGCCCTATGTGTAGTGCAAATACACTAACACGCCAGTTTGTTCATCGGCTATAAACACGAGAGCGACACACATTTTTTTTGTAGCAACAACAATGACATCGTTTCAAGGGAAAGGAGGAATTACCATTTTCCAGTGCTCTCCTCCACTCAAGCTGCTGCTGCTTCAAAAGGATTCATGTATGTTTATTCTCGCCTTCTGCTTCCTCGTTGTCTTTTTCACCTACTTTGTCTTTGTATGCTGTGTTGGTAGCGCCACTTCGTGAATGGGACGTTCAGTCTTGCGCATGCACTGTCAACGCGGTCAGATTGTGGGCAGGCCACACGGTCAAAATTTGGGCTGTAGGCGGTCATCCTCAGGAGAGCCCTGTGGACACTAGTGGACTGGAGATGATGACGTAAATTTCATCACACGAGGCTTCCAGTTGGACGTACGCGGACAGCGGAGGTGCAGCATGAATCCAGCTTTAGCAAGATGGTGATGTAATCAGAGAGGCCCAAGTGGGGAAGGGGAGAGGGTCTGTATGCTGTCTTGTAAGTTGTGTACACCAGATCCAGCAAGTTGTCTCCTCTTGTTGGAAAGTCCACATGTTGATGTAGTTTTGGTAGGCGGGCCTTTAAATCTGCATGGTTGAAGTCTCCTGCTGTGATGAGGAATCTGTCTGGATGCGCTGTTTGTGTCTCACTGATGGCCTGATAGAGTTCATTTAGTGCTGGACTCCTCTCACCAATGGCGGTGGGTGGGACACACATGGCGACTAGCAGGACAGATGTCAATTTCCTTGGTATGTAGAATGGTCGGCACTTGATGATCATAAGCTCCACCAACGAGGAACAGTGTTTGTGCGCAACAGTTGCATCTTGGCACCAAGCGTCATTGATGTAAACACACACGCCTCCCCTGCTGGTCTTCCCTCCTTCCATGAACACCCGATCAGCACGATAGCATGTTAGCCCTGCTAACTGGATAGCAGAGTGTGGGATATTGTCATTTAACCATGTTTCTATGTGGTCTATTTTGTTGTCTAGTGAGCATATATTGGCCAGAATGAGGGAAGGAATTGGGAGTTTGTGTGGGCTAGCGACTAGCTTTGTTTGGATACCTCCACGTTTACCTCTCTTTCATCTTCTCTCACACTGTCTGCGGCATCTCCATTTGGGATGAGACACAGCAGTCGAGGCCCTGGATGTGGAAGTCTGGTGAAGGAGTCCTATTCCTCAGAGTTCCTCTGTAACGCTCTGGTCCAAGATGTAATGTTTGGTCATATTCCTTATCTCCAGAAGGCTGTGGTAACTGTAACTTGTGTGCAGCATCATATGTGGACATTAAACACATGAATATACACTTAGGCACAATTTAAACAACACTAAATGGCACAAAACATGGAGAGAAGGGAGGCTGCTGCATGTTCACACGCTGCCTGGTGGCTGCAAATTATGAGAAATGTTTCAAATTTAAGACAAAACCCCAAAAATTTTAGAAGAAAAATACAGGTGCATATCAGTGAATTAGAATATCATCGAAAAGTTAATTTATTTCAGCAATTCACTTCAAAAAATTAAACTCATATATAGATTCATGACACACAGAATGATACATTTTAAGTGTTTATTTTTTTCAGTTTTGATGGTTATGGCATACAGCTAATGAAAACTCCAAATTCAGTTTCTTAAAAAAAATTAGAATATTATATAAAATTAATTAAAAATATTTTTAATAGAAATGTTGGCCGACTGAAAAGTATGTCTATGTATGCACTCAATACTTGATCGGGGCTCCTTTTGCAAGAATTACTGCATCAATGTGGCGTGGCATGGAGGTGGTCAGTTTATGGCACTGCTGAGGTGTTATGGAGGCCCAGGTTGCTTTGATAACAGCCTTCAGCTCATCTGCATTGTTGGGTCTGGTGTATTTCATCTTCCTCTTGACAATACTCCATAGAGTCTCTATGGGTTTTAGGTCAGGAGAGTTTGCTGGCCAATCAAGCACAGTGATACCATGGTCATTAAACCAGGTTTTGGTACTTGTGGCAGTGTGGGCAGGTGCCTGCCAAATCCTGCTGAAAAATGAAATCAGCATCTCCATAAAGCTTGTCAGCAGAAGGAAGCATGAAGTGCTCTAAAATTTCCTGATAGATTTGCTGCTCTGACTTTGGACTTGACACAGTGGACCAACACCAGCAGATGACATGGCTCCCCAAATCATCAGTGACTGTGGAAACGTCACACTGGACCTCAAGCAAGTTGGATTCTGTGCCTCTCCACTCTTCCTCCAGACTCTGGGACCTTGATTTCCAAATGAAATGCAAAATTCACTCTCATCTGAAAGAGGACTTTGGATCACTGAGCAACAGTCCAGTCTGTTCTCTCCTTAGCCCAGGTAAGATGCTTCTGATGCTGTCTCTGGTTCAGGAGTGACTTGACACAAGGAATGCGACAGTTGTAGCTTATATCCTGAATATGTCTGTGTGTGGTGGCTCTTGAAGCACTGAGAGCTACAATCCACTCCTTGTGAATCTCCCCCAAATTCTTGAATGGGCTTTGCTTCACAATCCTCTCAAAGCTGCAGTTAACCCTGTTGCTTGTGCACCTTTTTCTGCCACACTTTTTCCTTCCACTCAACTTTCCATTAATATGCTTGGATACAACACACTGTGAACAGCCAGCTTTTTTTATCACTGACCTTTTGTGGCCTTACCCTTAGGGATGGGAATTGAGAGTAACCGGTTCTAAATTTTTCGAGCCCCTGGAATCATTTGTCGCTGATGTTATCAATTCCTCTTTTCGATGCTGCGGGTTTAAACACTTCCGTGATTTTTTTAAAAACGGCATGTGTCATGAAGTCGCACGCTGCCGTTACCAATGATGCCGTCGCTACCGTGGGATAATGGCAAAAGCAAATGTAAACATAGTTGCCAAGTCCACTTATTATAAGAGACTTTGGGCTTGTGTTTTTCTAAAGTCGCTTGCAAATCTCATCAGTTGCGGGTATTTGGGCTTGTTTTTTAACATGTAGTTGCTTATCTGGGCTTGCTTTGCTGTCTGTGTGACAGCTCTCTCAGCTCGGTTGCGCAAGATTATAAACTGTTTCTCCATACCAAGAAGTTCAAAATCTGTTAATTTTTAGGGAAGTTCTTGAGGTAAAAGCGGCCGGTGAGGGGCTTCACTTCCGGTGGCCAATGATCCATCCAGTTTTTTTTTATAGAGATCAGTGGTCCGCCCGACTCCACTCAGCTCTGTACTTACTAATGGGGTGAGATATCCAGGTGTTTATTTAATACACATCAGTGCATATAAGATAAGCCTTTATTAGTCCCACAATGGGGAAATTCCAATAGGACCTTAAATTGAAAAAAAATTCTCCACTGAAATGAATGGCAAGAGCAAAATTATCTTTTGATCCTGATCAAATTTTGCCACGAGTTACACATATGATGTTTGTCAATTTAAAAGATAATTTTCCACAAAAGTTGTCGGCTGTCATGTAATATTTAGTTTTTGTTTAAAGGACTAGCGGACAACAACTCCCATCATCCCACATCACTAAACTGTAATTGTGTTTAATGCTGTTACTTATGCAGAATCTACATGTCTTTTCTTTTGATCAGAGTTTAAAAACTTTATTTATTCAGTTTTTATGTTGACTGTGTTTACTATAAATGTGCTGTTGCTTATGCAGACTGCATATGTATTTTCCTTTAATTAGAGTTTATAAAATTCTGTTATTCAGTGCTGACTGTGTTTACAGTCAATTAACTGCAAACAAAAATAAATCTATATATCGATATATGTTATCAAGCAGCCTGTAGTGGACACAATATGGCATGGTACTCCACCCAGTACAGGGGGTTGGTGGGGGAGAAGATAGTCAGACATGATGGGAAAAGGCGAGAAGAGCCAGCAAAGGGCGCCAGAGCGCTAGGAGGTATAAAGCCAAACAGAGATGTGCCTTTCGCCCCCGCTGTGCCAGGTTCACACCTGAGGACGCAGGGGTGCAAATGTATTGTATTAAGACCGGCTCTGTGATGTGTATGTTAATGTGTCTGTGGATGTGTGTGCATGTTTTACAGCTTGTATGGTAATGTGCCTACCCTGAGTGCCAGAGAGGCGGGAATAAAGAGTATAAAGGCGCTTTTCCACTAGGGTCAGTACGGTACGGTTCGGCACCCTTTGTCCACTTTTCCATTAGGCACCGGACGTCCTTACGGTTCTGTTTATTTGGAACTGTTCCTATTTTATCGGGACTGATCCAGAGCAGGTCCGAAGTGTACCGGCACTGTTATGTCAACCCACTGCTGGCCACTGATTGGTCCGGGCATAGTGTCATGAGAGTGGGCGTTACGCTGATGTTCCAGAATCACTGGCTGGCCGCCATTTGCAATTTTTCATCCGTGAGCCCGCAAACAAGTGGTATTATAAACAACAACAATAGAATAGCTTAACAGAAATCAGCAGAAATCAACACAGCGGTCCAGCAGAGTTTTCTGTGCGTTTCGGCTGATGAAAGAATGCAGAGGGAAGCAGACTTAGCTTGCAGTGGGGAGCACAAGCAGACACACTAGAAAATAGATGGAGATGCACCAGGAATTAGACCCAGCCACCCGAATTGAATTGAAAGTACAGCCGCGATGCACCCAACTTCAGCAGTTGAAGCCGTGATATTGTGATATACAGGATGGTGAGTGATGTGATATTCATGTTTTACGTTATATTTCCCAGCAGTGGAAAGTTCACTGTGGACAGACGAAAACTTAATCGTGTTTAAACGATGACCTAGCTCAATGCTACGTCCGACGTCGTATGTTGCCTTGTGTTGACAATATCTGATGAAATAAGCTACTTGTAATCCTGGTTAAAAAGGTGTTTTTTACATGTTGCATTTTCGTGTTGTGTATGAACTTAAGGTGTGTGTATTTTGATTGTAGAGTCCAAACAGGATCTGCTCGGAATGGCGACGTTTTGACAGCAGTATTGTGACAGGTAAACAACACATCAATCATATTTATAGTCAAGTCTTTTGCTTTTTAAGTTAAAGTATAGGTAAACCGCTTGTTTATTTATTTATTTATTTATTTATTTATTTATTTATTCTATCAGATCATTTCTGTGATCCTTTATGAGTTATAGTCATAATAGTGTATCTTGCACTTTGGGGAATGGGAGCTGTTCAGTCACCAATAGAATTTAGTTTATATGTGTAGTCTATAGTATTTCATCTTTAACCTGTTGCACTTCTGTGTACCGCGGGCGGGCATGTCTCTGCGTCCTAGAGCGCACTGAAAAAAAAAGCTGAATTTCGGTTCTTCCACTACAGACACAGCCGCGAACAGATTAGATGTGATTGACCTCTCATTCGACTAATAAGAGCCTTGAATTGGGTTTCTGAAACCTTGAAGAACCAATGACTGAAAACCTAGCAAGAAGGACCCGCCTATCAACGGCTGTGAATGCAACCAGCCAATTGAAGCACAGAAGTTCGAAAGCTGTTTTGTGTAAGGCTGGGTGAAGAGAGACTGTCTGCTGCAGCAGATGAAAAAAGGACCCACAGGAAGAACCGCCACAGACCCAGCAGCACGGAGACCACCCACAAGTGCGACCTGTGTGACAGGGACTGCCATTCGCGCATCGGCCTGTTCAGCCACAGGCGGTGCTGTCCCAGCAGAGTAGATGTTTAGGATTCTCTTCCATGGTCATCATAGACCGACGGAGGCCAACGACGAAGGCTGGGTGACACACACGCGCTCGCCAGTCTTTTTTTATTACTACTGTTATTTGTTTTGAAAAATCGTTCGCCAAAACCGCAATCATGGAAGCGCAAAACCGCAATAATGGAATTATGTTTTGACCGGGTTGCGAGACCAGAACCACGAGTCCGTAATAAGCAGACCAGCTTCATGTTCGTCTGACAATGAGGAAGAGAAGTTCGCCAGCTACGCTGCTGTTGTGAACAGGTAAGTGTTATAAGCTAAATTATTCTTTATCCCTGAAAATTGTAATCAAAAATTACTTTTGACCGATCGGTAAATTACAACTGTGCGTCATCGCCACATGACGGACCGCGGCGCACGAACGATGTCCGTCCTCTGTAGCGGGGGGGGGGGACAACCCCCCCCCCCCACATACACACACACAGCCCTCAGTGTCACCTTTCATTAGAGCCCAAGATGAAGCTTCTATATTGAATCATTCAAAAGTTACAGACGTTTTTCCAAACTGTGCCATTTGGCACAATTTGGCACAGTTCAAAAATGCCTGGGAACAACCTGAGAACAAAGCTGTGTAATATATTCATTTTTTGTGGTATTGTTACAAAATTTTGACCTCAGCTGGATAATACTTGGTTCTACATTTCTGTTGCATTTTCCAGCCCGGATCTGACAGCTGTGTGTTATTTGCAAGCATTTGTATCCAAAAAAACACCTAGGCGAAATTTATTTTCTTCAAGTTCAGTATGTTTAGATGACTGTTACTCAGTGGCCGGAGCACTTAGAGAGATTATGACTGTTTTGCCAAAAAATTCAAAGTGTTTTCTTTTAAATGAGACCAACCCCATGAAGATGCTGCAAAGGGTTGAAGAACAGCTTTTGATTTACTTTGGGCACGTTATTTTTTGGCGTTTTTAGGGAAATTGACCAGATTGCAAGGGGTTAAACTCATCCAGTAAAAGAACACATTGCAAATATTTGAGACCCATTGTAGTGCTTCCTTTCATATTTTAGCAATACAAGCACAAAACACCACCCACACTTGAAACCAGGGCGACACAGCGGTGGCTAAAGTTTTATTGGTAATGTTATTTCACACCATCACAACAACTCAGTATCTAAACTCAGTGTAAATGGTGTAGAGATTGAAAGGGTATCCAAAATTAAAATCCTTGGCGTAATAATCGATAAAAGACTGTGTTGGAAGTCACATATTAATTATATTAAAGGTAAAATATGCAAATCAATCGCAATACTACACAGAGTTAAATATTTGCTGAATCAGCCCACACTATAGACTTTGTATCATTCATTAATACTCCCATACATGACATATTGTACTGAAGTATGGGGAAATACATATAAAACAAACATATATCCAGTCTTTATGCTTCAGAAGAGAGCTATTAGAATAATAAACAAAGCTGCTTACAGGGAACCAACAAACCCACTTTTTCTTAAATTAAAAGCTCTCAAGTTGAAAGATCTGGTTGCCTTTAAAACTGCAGTAATAATGTTTAAAGCTAAGAATCTATCACTGCCCGCAAATATCCAAAAGTTGTTCCAAATAAGGGAGAAACAATATTATTTCAGAGGAATATGTATATTTCAAAAACCTTCAGTGAGAACTACCACCAAGCAGCACTGTGTCTCAGTGCAAGGAGTCAGATTGTGGAACACTTTTGGACCTGAATTAAAATCATGTACAACGCTTGGACAATTTAAACAAAAACTAAAGGAAGAAATACTCCAAACATATATACAAAACGACATGTAAAATCACATAAGGATTATCATATCCAGTCTGTGTTGTGCTGTTGCTTAGTTTTTGTCACGTTTCGTCTTGGCTTTGTTCTGATTTGTAATCACTCTTATTTTATTTTCTTTCTGAATTCTTAGATGGAACATGGGTGGGCAATATAAGCTGCGGCTTCAGCCATCACCCATTTCGGATAAGTTAAGTTGAA
This sequence comes from Pholidichthys leucotaenia, assembly GCA_020510985.1. NCBI lineage: Eukaryota > Metazoa > Chordata > Actinopteri > Cichliformes > Pholidichthyidae > Pholidichthys > Pholidichthys leucotaenia. The sequence goes on from CM035843.1 coordinate 259,692,150, forward strand.
TTGTATAATCCGAGGAGTTGCTGTTTAATTTGACTTTATTGGATTTTTTTCCCCTTTGTTCTATTATTCTGTTCCTTTCTTTTAATCTAATCTATCCGAAAAGATTCATTCATTCATTCATTTCTCAAATATGTTTTAAACTTGCTTTAATTATCCACCACCCATTTCTGTCTTTCATCTAGGCAAGGGGAAAACGATCCACCCAAACCAGACCTTGCCTCACTATTTACAGAGTTGCAGGCTGAAGAGCTGCTGAACCGGGACCAGTACAAGGGGCCGACCAGTTGCTTCTCATTGAGGCAGTGTGGCCGGCGTGTGTGACCCCCTCCAGTTTCTTTTTTTTTTTACAGTTTGAATTTTGCACATTCTAAATAATCTGTAGTTTGCTGCTGATTGTAATAAACACTTTAGTGATTTATGTGTTTGCATCATGATTTTCTATTTTTGTCTGTTAAGACACCGGTGGGAAAAGAGTCAACAGTACAAACCATTTATCAGTGTCTCTGAAAATAATGGCTCATTTTTAAGAAAAGTAACCAAAACAATTATTTGCTGAAGACTGTAAAACAAAACAGAGACATCTGCAAAAATACAAAGGTTTATTGTCAAAATCCCCAGGGCAATACTATATGAATACATGCATAGTTCACTGTTGATGCAGAGAATATATGGTTGTTGGCATCCTTTTGTCTCGGGAGACAATGGAATCTGCACACATGTCAGTTAGTAGTTGCTTTGCAGCGCCGGCTGTGGCTGTAAAGTCCGATGCGGGATTGGCAGCTTCGCTGACACTTGCTGCAGATGTAGTCGGTAGTGAGGGCAGTGGGGACAATGGGGACAGTGGGGACAGACTGGAGCTTCTGCTACCTGCGGGTCCTCTTCTCCTCATGTAGAATCTCTCTCCCCTCCTCAGCCCGCTGGACTCCAGCCTTGATAGTGGAATGCCACTGTGTGCGGTTTGAGGTCGCTTGCTCGAGGTTTGCTGGGTTGATGCCACAGGCCTTCAGGCCACATTAGCAGGTGTCCTTGAAGCACAGAACCGGCCTTCCGGTCGGTCACTTTCCTGTGGCGAGCTCCCCATATAGGACGTCTTTGGGGATGCGACCATCGTCCATCCTGCACACGTGGCCAATCCATTGCAGGCGTCTCTGAGTGAGGATGGCGAACATACTTGGCACCTCTGCCTGGGAGAGCACGCTTTTGTTTGTGACGCGATCACGCCAGGTGATGCCCAGAAGTCATCTGAGGCAGCGCAGGTGAAAGGCATTCAGTCTTTGCTCTTGGCGGGAGTAAAGAGTCCATGCTTTGCTGCTGTACAGTAAAGTACTCAGCACACTTGCTTGGTACACCTTTATCTTGATGTTGAGTGTCAGCAAGTTGTTGTCCCACACTCTCTTTGCAAGGCGAGCCACGGTGGTTGCTGCTTTGCCTATCCTCGTGTTAAGTTCGGCATCCAAGGAAAGGTTGCTGGAGATGGTGGAGCCCAAGTAAGTAAAGTTTTCAACCACCTCCAGAGTGTGGTCACCGATGGTGATTGCAGGGATGATGCTGACATCCTGTCCCATGATGTTTGTCTTTTTGAGGGTGATGGTGAGGCTAAACTCATTGCATGCCTCCACGAAGCTGGTGATGAGTCGCTGCAGGACATTCTTAGTGTGAGCGATAAGGGCGGCGTCATCTGCGAAGAGCATCTCCCTGATCAGGACTCTATGCACCTTTGTCTTGGCTTTGAGGCGGACGAGGTTAAACAAGTTCCCGTTGCTCCGGGTGTGGAGGAAGACACCATCGTCTGACTCGCGGAAGGCGTAGCACAAGAGCAGGGAGAAGAAGATGCCAAAGTGTGTTGGGGCCAGGACACAGCCTTGTTTCACACGGCTTTTGATTGGGAAGGGGTCCGAAGATGATCCGTCGTGCTGAACTGTGCCAGTCATGTTGTCATGAAAGGAAGTGATCATCCTCAGGAGCTTGGGGGGGGGCAACCAATCTTGTGTAAGAGGGTGAAGAGGCCCGACCGACTGACCAGGTCAAAGGCCTTGGTCAAGTCGATGAAGGCCAGATACAAGGGGCATCTCTGTTCACGGCACTTCTCCTGCAGCTGCCTGAGAGAGAACACCATGTCGATCATTGACCGCTTTGTTCGAAACCCGCATTGGGACTCTGGGTACACACACTCGGCCAATAGTTGGAGACGATTGAGGATGACACGAGTGAAGGCTTTCCCCACAATGTTTAGGAGGGAAATTCCGCGATAGTTATTGCAGTCACAACGGTCGCCTTTATTTTTGTAGAGAGTGATGATCTTTGCGTCCCGCATGTCTTGGGGAATGGTGCCCTCTTCCCAGCATTGTAGCAGGAGGTCATGGAGGTGACCCAGGAGGGCGCTCTCCTTCCCCGCCTTGATGACCTCTGGTGGAATACCATCATTACCTGGTGCTTTCCCACAGGCCAGGGCGTCGATGGCCTTCCTGAGTTCGCCGATGGTAGGTGGTGTATCGAGCTCCTCCATGATGGGCAGGGGAGTGATGCTCTCAGTCGCTATGTTGGTAACGACGTTCTCTCTTGCGTACAGCTCTTGATAGTGCTCGGCCCATCTCTCCATCTGCTTGCTGCGATCCGTGATGATATCGCCCGAGGTGGACTTGAGGGGAGTGATCTTGATGGCACTAAGACCAAAAGCTTTCTTCATACCCTCACACATGGCACGGATGTTACCACAGTCAGCAGAGGTCTGGATGTTGCTGCACAGCTTCAGCCAGTAGTCATTTGCGCACTTACGAGCAATCTGCTTGGCACTGTTTCTGGGTTCTCTGTAGGCGGCCAGTGTCTTCTCAGAAGGCTGCCTCTTGTACTCAAGTAGTGCGGCATGCTTTGCGGTGATGACAGGCTCTATCTCCTCTATCCCGGCCTCAAACCAGTCCTCACTCTTCATCGCTCTCTTCCCGAAGGTGTCCAATGGAACTTCGTACACAGCGTCATGGATGAAGTCCCAGCGAGCCGTAGCACTGCCTGTAGGACAATCTTTGAGGGCCTTGTCAATAGCTTTGCCAAAGCTATTGACAAGTTCTGGTTTTGACGCACTGGCTGCATTGATCCGAAGACAACCCTTCTGCTTTGCACGATGGATTCGTTTGGGCCGAAGACATACCTTACAGCTGACCAGAGAGTGGTCAGTGTCACAGTCGGCACTATGGTAAGTGCGAGTGATAAGGATGTTGTTCAGCAAGGTTCTTCTGGCGATGACAAAGTCCAGTAGGTGCCAGTGCTTGGACCTGGGGTGTCTCCAAGACACTCTGTGGTGGAGCTTAGTGGAGAAGAAGGTGTTGGTGATGCACAGGTTGTGAAAGAAGCACATGTCAAGTAGATGCTGACCGTTTTCATTGAGCTTGCCGACTCCAAAGTGCCCCAAGCAATGTGGCCAGGAGTTGTGGTCTGCACCCACCCGGGCATTGAAGTCACCGAGCAGGAGCAGATTTTCATTAGATGGAATCTCTCTGATCCTAGCCTCGAGCTCACTGTAGAATTCGTCTTTGGCCTCTGCTGTGGAGCAGAGTGTGGGGGTGTAAAAGCTAAAGATGTTTGCTGGTCCCATGGAGGTCATGAGGCGGAGAGAGAGGATGTGCTCGGTCCCTCGGGAAGGAGGTTCTACTGACGAGAGGAGGGAGTTGCGCACTGCGAAGCCAGTCCCATGTAGATGGCGCTTGTCTAGCTCCAGTCCCTGCCAGAAGAAGGTGTACTCCTTCTCCTTGAGCCTGCCACTGGAGGGAAGACGTGTCTCCTGAAGGGCTGCGACGTCGATGTTGAGCTTAGAAAGCTCGCGATCGATGATGGCGGTTTTTCTGGCATCGTCAACTAACTGGAAATCGTCAGAGAGGCCAGGACACATTGTTCTGATGTTCCAGGTCGCCAGCCGTAGGGCTGGCGGTTTCTTGATATTATGTTTACCTGGTGCGAGGTTTGCAGTCTGCTTTTCGGGTTTTGCCCTAAGCCCCAAGCACCCATTGGAGCAGGCAGACTGTGGCGAGTCAACACCTAATTGGCTGGGGGCTGCCCAGCTTAAGGCGGGCGGTAGTTGACTAGTGAGATACGATGATCCCTCCCACCGTCGGAGACCACCCGTAGCGCCCGAACTTACGCCAATACGCTCTGGGCTTATCACTCGTGACTGCTGTCTCCCGTGTTGGCTTAGCCGCTAGAACAGCGGTGCTGGAGTGACCTGAAGTGATTTTAATCCATGTATTTCTCCATGTAACCTTGTGACTGCATTATTTTAATTACTTTTAATCCTAGATCCACTTGTTTTGGCTTAAAATGCATCATAATTGTTAAATATATCTTATGCCTAACTCAATACTGTTAACCTGTTGAAATATATATTTAACGGCTCGTATGCTACAATATGGCACCTGATCCATGTGTTGCCACGACACCACTGGCTGGAGCAGGTAAATTCCATGACGTCTCAACAGTCTCTCCATGATTTTGACACAGATCAGAGCAATTTGTTGCACAGGAAGCTAAACATTTCTACAGACATTATAGCCACTTCGCGTTCGTGAAGTTGAGGTCACATCACTGTGTTGAACGTTAACGCCGACCGTTTGAAGCAATATTTTTGCCACAAGAGAGCCATCTGAAACACACACACACAGAGAATACATATTTTAGTACCTAATATCGATAACTTGCTGACATTACAATGTTGTACGGCGAATTTAAAAGCAAAGTAGCATTAGCAATCATTAGCTTACCTTGATATGTGATGTTGTTTGTATCCTCATGGCTTCTCCTTTATACTGCTCTATGGATTCCTAAACGCTCAAGTACTTTTCCAAAGTGTGTAGTTTCGCTGCCTCTGCTTTCTGTTCTCCTTTTTTACATCTATTCAGGCAAAAAAAGTCAGAGAAGGCAGACGCCGCATAACCTGCCAGCTTGTGTTTTGCGTAACGTTACGTTTGTTTTACGCCAGTTACGCTGGTTTTACGTAACGGGAGGGAGAGGGTTGCGCCGCCTCCCTGCAACTATATTCCCACCCACTTCAAATGGGACCTAGTGCAGTGGAAAAACAAAGCGGGCCGAACTGTACCGTCCCGTCCCGTACCGAACCGTACCATACTGACCCTAGTGGAAAAGCGCCTTAATAAGAGAGTCTGCTCTGGCACTGAGATTTAGTACGTTTTACTTGATCGAGGAGAAATAAAGTCTGTGTCGTCAGTCCATGGTCTCGTCTGATTCCTTCCTTCACAAGCCTCTCTTTTACAATGTGGTAGGTTGCCTGTTGGGCTTGTTTTGGGCTTGTTTCCGTAGAGCTGGTCGCTTGTTTCTCTTGTGAAACCTAGCAGCACCGTATGTAAACACAAGTAGCATGGCGTATGATAAACATGAGTTGAAACATCTCTTGATGCGGCAGCATGGGATAAAATGAAAGACTGCAATGTGTTCGACAATCTACAAAGTGCGCCCACACCTGATTTCCAAACAGCAGCACCTCCGTTGGTGACTGTAATATTAGCTTATTATTATTAGAATATTAGCGCGATGCTAGCAGCCATGCAGGCTAAGTTTAATCCATTTTCTTAACTCACAAAACCCAACTAAAAACGTCTGATATTTAAATATAGCCTTATTCTTTTTAGATGATGACAGCAACAGGTAGCTCTGAGGTCTGACCAACCTGCTCGTCCTCCACACCTTGCCAGGATAACCCACTGATGCTAGCTGTGTACGGAGCTGTAAAGTTTGTAGTGAAAGGCTTGCATCCATTCCTGACCGTAGAGCAGCTGGAGTTTGGGTGGGTGGTATGTGTCGTGTAGGTTACAGATTAATACTGAATTACTCTTTTCCAGAATGAGTAATGTCTTGAGGTTTTACCAGTATGTTTATACAGTGGTGTGAAAAAGTGTTTGCCCTTCCTGATTTCTCATTTTTTTTGTGTGTTTGTCACAATTAAATGTTTCAGATCATCAAACAAATTTAAATATTAGACAAAGATAACACAAGTAAACACAAAATGCAGTTTTTAATTGAAGGTGTTTATTATTAAGGGTAAAAAAAATCCAAACCTACATGGCTCTGTGTGAAAAAGTGATTGCCCCCCTGTTAAAACATAAATTAACTGTGGTTTATCACATCTTTGGAAAGCTGAGTTCAATTTTGCAGCTATTTCTCAAGTTTTGGGACTCCAGCGAACCACAGTGAGAGCCATTATCCGCAAATGGCAAAAACATGGAAAAGTGGTGAACCTTCCCAGGAGTGGCCGGCCGACCAAAATTACCCCAAGAGCGCAGCAACAACTCATCCAAGAGGTCACAAAAGACCCCACAACAACATCCAAAGAACTGCAGGTCTCACTTGCCTCAGTTAAGGTCAGTGTTCATGACTCCACCATAAGAAAGAGACTAGTCAAAAATGGCCTGCATGGCATAGTTCCAAGACAAAAACCACTACTGAGCAAAAAGAACATAAAGGCTTATCTTAGTTTTGCCAGAAAACATCTTGATGATCCCCAAGACTTTTTAGAAAATACTCTGTGGACTGACGAGACAAAAGTTGAACTTTTTGGAAGGTGTGTGTCCCATTACATCGGGCGTAAAAGTAACACAGCATTTCAGAAAAGGAACATCATACCAGCAGTAAAATATGGTGATGGTAGTGTGATGGCCTGGGGCTGTTTTGCTGCTTCAGAAACTGGAAGACTTGCTGTGGTAAATGGAACCATGAATCCTGCTGTCTACCAAAAAAAATCCTGAAGGAGAATGTCCGGCCATCTGTTCGTGACCTCTAGCTGAAGCACACTTGGGTTCTGCAGCAGGACAGTGATCGAAAACAAACCAGCAAGTCCACCTCTGAATGGCTTCAGAAAAAGAAAATGAAGACTTTGGAGTGCCCTAGTCAAAGTCCTGACCTGAATCCGATTGAGATGCTGTGGCATGACCTTAAAAAGGCGGTTCATGCTCGAAAACCCTCCAATGTGGCTGAATTACAACAATTCTGCAAAGATGAGTGGGCCAAAATTCCTCCACAGCACTGTAAAAGACTCATTGCCAGTTATCGCAAACGCTTGATTGCAGTTGTTGCTGCTAAGGGTGGCCCAAGCAATTATTAGGTTTAGGGGGCAATCACTTTTTCACACAGGACCATGTAGGTTTGGATTTTTTTTTCTCTTAATCATAAACGCCTTCATTTAAAAACTGCATTTTGTGTTTACTTGTGTTATCTTTGTCTAATACTTAAATTTATTTGATGATCTGAAATATTTAAATGTGACAAATGTACAGAAAAATGAGAAAACAGGAAGGGGGCAAACACTTTTTCACACCACTGTATACAATTATTTTATGCATGTGTGGGGCGTTCCTGTCTCATGGGTCGGGGCGTCAGCGACTCAACCGGCAACCCCGCCCTTCCGAGGACGTGGAGGGTGAAACTGGGCATCCTGGCAGAACTAAAAACAATATCTGTCACAGGTCTGTGGTGGACCACTCCCAATTACACGGGATGAGACTGGACATCCTGGCAGATAAGCACATCTGTCGCAAGGTCTGTGGTGGACTTTTGCCAGTCGTTGCATTGTGACATGCACTACACAAAGAGCAGAGATAAACAAACCTATCATCTGATCAGTCACTGCAACAGATACTGGAGTCAGTTTGTCTTGGCCTGTCCTTGCCACTGATAATACCTCTATTTGCCAAGAATGTGCCACTAGTCCAGCAAAAAACTTGCAGTACTCAAATACTTTGCAAGCAGTTTCATGAAATGGCCAGTCAGAAAGCAACTCATACCGGCTCGAACGTCACCTGGGTTAACAAGGTCAGGAGTTCCTGGCAGCAGAAGGCCAAAGACAGAGCTGCATGGAGGAATCTGATCAGACCTAAAAGAAACAGTCATTGTCGCCCCCGACAGACTGCTATGATGATGATGGTGATGATGATGATGGGGCGTTACCATGAAAAAATAAAAAAATAATTATAAATATATTATTTGTCCACTAATTTGGCTTGTAGGTCTAAATGTAATTTCTGAATGATTCCAATCATTTCAACAATATTTAAATGTTAAAAAATCGCCAAATCTGCGCATTTCCTGTTCAAATACAAGGGAGAGAGGCCAGGTGAATCAGCAACAAATGCAGCCGCAAAAGGATTGCGCAATCCTTCACAGCCCGGTTAGAGCTCGTGCAAGATGCGCGTTCCTGGTGACAGCCCTGTGTTTATCAAAAATGTAATGTTTGTAGGAGCTTTTATTGTGTGTCATCCTTTTCCGTAGTCTACAGTGGTGTGAAAAAGTGTTTGCCCCTTCCTGATTTCTCATTTTTTTGTATGTCACACTTAAATGTTTCAGATTATCAAACAAATTTAAATATGAGACAAAGATAACACAAGTAAACATAAAATTAAGTTTTTAAATGAAGATGCTTATTATTAAGGGTAAAAAAAAATCCAAACCTACATAGCCCTGTGTGGAAAAAGTGTCCCCCCCCCCCCCCCGTTAAAACATAAATTAACTGGTTTATCACATCTTTGGAAAGCTGAGTTCAGTTTCTTTAGCCACACCCAGGCCTGATTACCGCCACACCTCTTCTCAACTAAGAAATCACTTAAATAGGACCTGCCTGACAAAGTGAAGTAGACCAAAAGATCCTCAAAAGCTAGACATCATGTTGCGATCCAAATAAATTCAGGAACAAATGAGAAACAAAGTAATTGAGATTATCAATCTGGAAAAGGTTATAAAGCCAGTAGACCAAAATTACCCCAAGAGTGCAGCAACGACTCATCCAAGAGATCACAAAAGACCCCACGACAACATCAATTCAATTCAACTTTATTTATATAGCGCCATTTCACAACAACAGTCATCTCATAGCACTATCAACTGTAGGGGGAACCCCCACAGTTGCAGAAAGACCCCAGCAATCAGGCAATCCCCTGTGAGCAAGCACTTGGCGACGGTGGAGAGGAAAAACTCCCCTTTAACAGGAAGAAACCTCCAGCAGAACCAGGCTCAGGGAGGGGCAGTCATCTGCTGCGACTGGCTGGGGGGTGAGGGGACAGAGAAGATGAAAAGAACAGACATGTAGAGAGCAAACAGCACGATGGGGACTCAATCTATTGGAGAGAACAAACAGATGTTAATGACCAGCAAAAAAAAAAAATATTTCATTGAGAGTGAAGAAAGGAGTGAGGCCCAGTGCATTATTGGAGGTCCCCCGGCTGACTAAACCTATTAGCAGCATAACTAAGGGAGGGTTCAGAAACACATGATCCCTCCCTAATTATAGGCTATATCAAAAAGGTAGGTTTTAGCCCTATTCTTAAAAACAGAGATCGAGTCTGACTCCCGAATCCAGATTGGCAGCTGGTTCCACAGGAGAGGAGCTTGATAACTGAAGGCTCTGCCTCCCATTGTACTTTTGGAGATTCTAGGTATTACAAGTAATCCTGCATTTTGGGAGCGTAGTGCTCTGTTAGGATAATACAGTAGTATCAGATCTTTTAAATAAAAAGGAGCCTGATTGTTTAGAGCTTTGTAAGTAAGAAGAAGGATTTTAAACTTAATTCTAAACTCTATGGGAAGCCACTGAAGGGAGGCCAGAACCGGAGAGATATGATCTCTCTTTCTAGTACCTGTTAAAACTCTTGCTGCAGCATTTTGGATCAGCTGAAGACTTTTTAAAGATGTTTTAGGACAGCCTGATAATAAGGAATTACAATAATCTAATCTCGAACTAACAAAAGCGTGGATCAGTTTCTCAGCATCACTCTGAGACAAGATGCTCCTAATCTTGGCAATATTACGCAAATGATAGAAGGCAGTCTTAGAAACAAATTTAATATGTGAATTGAAGGACAGATCTTGATCAAAAATAATTCCAAGGTTCCTCACAGAGCTATTAAAAGAAAGAGTAACTGCAACCAAACTGAAAGTTTGATTTGGAAAGGTATTTCTAAGGTTTTTTGGACCAACAAGAATGACTTCAGTCTTATCTGAATTTAATAGCAGGAAATTACAAGTCATCCAAGCTTTGATTTCCTTAAGACAGGCTTCTAACTTGGCTAATTGATTACTATCAACTGGCTTCATTTACAGGTATAATTGTGTGTCATCTGCATAACAATGAAAATGTATACAGTGCTTTCTAATAATGTTGCCTAATGGAAGCATATATAAACTTAAAAGAGTAGGGCCTAGCACAGATCCCTGTGGAACTCCATGACTGAGCTTTGAGTTGAAAGAAAACTCATTATTTACATGAACAAACTGGAACCTATCAGATAAATAAGATCTAAACCACTGCAACGAAGTTCCATTAAGTCCAACATAGTATTCTAATCTATCAAGTAGAATATTATGATCGATAGTATCAAAAGCTGCACTAAGGTCTAAAAGGACAAGTACAGAAACCAGTCCATTATCAGATGCGATGAGGAGGTCGTTAGTGACCTTCACTAAGGCTGTTTCAGTACTATGATGGATTCTAAACCCAGACTGAAACTCTTCAAGTAAACCATTTCCCTGCAGGTGGTCAAATAATTGCGCAGCAACAACTCTTTCTAAGATTTTTGAAATGAAAGGGAGACTAGAGATTGGTCTATAGTTAGCTAAAGCTCCTGGATCTAGCGTTGGCTTTTTGAGTAACGGTTTAATTTCAGCTGTTTTAAAAGCCTGCGGTACATGGCCTAAAGTTAATGAAGAATTGATTATATGAAGAATAAAGCTACCAATAAGTGGGAAGACTTCTTTAAATAACCTGGTAGGAATAGGGTCTAAAAGACAAGTTGAAGGTTTGGATGAGGAAACTATTTTGTCTAACTCACAAAGGTCGATTGGAGTAAACTCATCAAGACAGACATCAATTGAAGGAGTTGTAGTAGTTACAGTATTTAACTGTGGGAAGAATCTGATTGATTTTATCTCTGATGGATGAAATTTTATTATTGAAAAAGTTCATAAAGTCCTGACTAGTAAGCTCTAGGGAATGCTAGGATTGACAGAGTCCTGACTTTTTGTCAACCTGGCTACAGTGCTGAAAAGAAACCTGGGATTATTCTTGTTCTCTTCTATTAATGCAGAATAATAACTCGTTCTAGCTTTTCTAAGAGATTTTTTATAAATTAAAAGATGATTTCTCCAAGCTAAATAGATTTCATCTAAATTAGTGGAGCGCCATTTTCTTTCTAATTGACGAGTCTTCTGTTTTAAGCTACGAGTTTCTGTGTTGAACCAAGGAGTTAGAAATCTCTGATTAGACTTTTTCTTTTTTAAGGGGACCACCAAGTCTAGAGTCTGATGCAGAGAAGCTGTAACACTACCCACCATGTTATCAGTTACAGAAGGAGTAAGCTGTCTATAGCTTATTTCCGTTGTGTTGACACATGGCATAGAGGAAACAATCTGCATAAATTTGGTAACAGCACCATCTGAGACGCATCTACTGTAATAATATTTTTCTTTAGGAGCCAAATAGTCAGAAATAGTAAAATAAGATAAGATAAGTTAAGATAAGATAAGCCTTTATTAGTCCCACAACGGGGAAATTCCAGGATTGCAACAGTACAGGGATAGCAACACTCAGAGCAACACTCAGAAGGCAAGAAAAAAAAAAGCAAGCAAGCAAGAGCAGCTAATATACAGTACATATGTACATATTACTATAAATATATATATATATATATATATATATATATATATATATATATATATATACACAGACACAGTGCAGAGCATTGTAGCTGGATGGGATAAATATATGAGTATATAAACACACAGTGCGGAGCATTGTAGCTAGATGGAATAAATATGTAGATATATAAACACCCACAGTACGGAGCATTGCAGCTAGGTGGAATAAATATGTAAATATATAAACACACACAGTGCGGAGCAATGTAGCTAAAATCAAAGGTTAACAGACAATGGTCTGACAGTACAGGGTTATGAGGAGACACTACAAGATTTTCTATTTCTATGCCATATGTCAGAACAAGGTCCAATGTATGGTGGAGGTAATGAGTAGAATTTCCTACTTTCTGAGAAAACCCAATCGAGTCTAATATTGAATTAAATGCCACATTAAGGCAGTCACTATCTACATCCACATGTATATTAAAGTCCCCTACTATAATTATTCTATCAGATTTCAGCACTAAATCAGCTAAGAAATCAGCAAATTCGGATAAAAATTCTGAGTAGGTTGATGGGGGACGATAAACTATGGCAAATAAAATTGGGTTTAACCTAAAATTGCTAAAGTGCCCAATACTGAGGACCAGGCCCTCAAAGGAATTATAACATGTTTTTTGCTTTACATTAACTAGTAGTTTGGAATGGTAAATTGTTGCTACTCCTCCTCCACGACCAGATCTTCTGGGATTTTGACAGTTTAAATAACCAGAGGGAGTTGATTCATTTAAACCAACATAATCCTCTTGCCCTAACCAAGTCTCTGTTAGTTAGTTAGTTAATTCCCTTCACACCATGTTGGTGTATGGGGCGGCGCCTATCTCCGTTTCTCTGACCCTAGGCCACACAGCTACTGTAAGTAGTGAAAGCTACAGTGGGGGGTCAGTCCTCTGGTAGCTCTGGGCTTAACTTTACTTTCCCCGTTCCATTATGCGGAGCACCACGCTAGAAGGCAGAAAGTACCATTTTTATATGGTCTTTGGTATGACCCGGCCGGGATTTGAACCCCTGCCTCCCGGGTGTGGGGCGGATGCTCTACCAACTGAGCCACCACTCCGGTGAACCAAGTCTCTGTAAGGGATATTAAATCAATCTGATGATCAATTAACAGATCATGAACTAACAGAGACTTGGGAGTTAGAGACCTAATATTTAATAAACCACATTTAATTTTTAAATTATGAGGAGGAACATAGGCCAAATCATTCAATTTAGAGGCTTTATGTTTAATTTGAGTTTTACCAATATTTTGCTTTATCACTTTGGGATGCTTATATATTATATTTTTATTTACGTTGGAGGGAGCAGACAGTGATTCTCTGATGGGGAAGACAAGGGCTAAGTTGAGGGGTGGCGGATGAAGAGGAGCTGCAGAGAGGTGTGTAAGACTGCGACTCTGCTTCCTGGTCCCAACTCTGAGTAGTCAAGGTTTTGGAAATTTGGATTAAAAAGATGCCAGATTGTTAGATAAATGAGAAGCACCATCCAAAGTGGGATGAATGCTGTCTCGTCTCATAAGACCAGGTTTTCCCCAAAATGAGCTCCAATTGTCAATGTAGCCACGTCATTTGCAGGACACCACACAGACAGCCAGCGGTTGAAGGATGACGAGTGGCTAAACATGTCATCACTGGTCAGATTGGGGAGGGGTCCAGAGAATACTACAGTGGCAGACATCGTTTTGGCAAAGTCACACACCGATTCTACATTAAGTTTCGTGACTTCCGACTGCCGGAGACGGATGTCATTAATGCCAGCGTGAATAACAATTGTGGAGTATTTACAGTTACTTTTAGCCAGCATTTTCAAATTTGACTCGATGTCGCCTGCTCTGGCCCCAGGAATGCATTTGACTATGGCTGCTGGAGTCGCTAGGTTCACGTTTCGGACTACAGAGTCGCCAATGATCAGAGTTTTTTCCTCAGCGGGTGTGTCGCTGAGCAGGGAAAAACGATTAGAAACGTGAACAGGTTGGTGGTGTACCAGGGCTTTGCGACTAGGCTTCCTTCTCACCGTCACCCACCCAGTCTCCTCGCTGCTGAGGAGAGCCGGGGGACCGCTAACGGGGTCAGCTATGCTAGCTAGCTCTGCTGCAGCTAAGGGGCGTCCGTCAAGAGTAACTGGCGCAGACGGTGTTTCAATGCAGCGGAGCCGGGATTCCAAATCAGACAACCTCGCCTCGAGCGCCTCAAAAAGACAACATTTATTACATTTACCGTTATCACTAAAAGAGGCAGAGGTGTAGCTAAACATCTGACAGAGAGAGCACACCAGAGGAGGACAGGAAGGAGAGCTAGTAGCCATCGCTAGTGGCTAAACCAAAAGCTCAGGAGAGTGAGGAGAGCAAACCACACAGACAGACAGCAAAACAGGAAGTGACGATACGTTACCACAGGAAGTGACGATCAGGGTTAGTCATCCAAAGAACTGGAGGCCTCACTTGCCTCAGTTAAGATCAACGTTCATGACTCCACCATAAGAAAGAGACTGGGCAAAAATGGCCTGCATGGCAGAGTTCCAAGACGAAAACCACTGCTGAGCAAAAAGAACATAAAGGCTCATCTCAGTTTTGCCAGAAAACATCTTGATGATCCTGAAGTCCACCTCTGAATGGCTTAAGAAAAACAAAATGGAGACTTTGGTGTGGCCTAGTCAAAGTCCTGACCTGAATCCGATTGATATTGTGACGTTTGCAGGGTTCACACAAAAAGACAATGGAGCAGATGGCTGTGATCAACCTGATTTATTTTTCACACACCCCGACCCCCAACCTGCTTCTGAGCACGCAGAGGAGTGGAGGTCATTCCCCCAGACCTCCGTTTCAATCATGGTTACACACACAGATACATCTTGCCCTAATCCTGCTAAACCCTGCTGGGTCATTATAATGCAGTTATAATGACACAGCAGTATAACTCAGAAATAACACATTTAACACACACAGTAACGTTTCAAACTGGCAAAGCATGCTGGGAAATCCCTGGCCCCCTTAAAATGGCCCCGACGTTACACTGCCCCCCCCTGGACTGGTTTCTGTCCCCAGAAAATTCAAAGTCCACTTTCAGAAATCCAACGTGAGTCAGCCCGGTGCCAGGGCGGCATGCACGGGCCATCTGAGTCTCGGTCAGAGTATCTGGTTGGGGTAGGGTTCCGGTTTGGCCACCAGCGGGCGGATGGACACATCTGACAGCCTCTGTAGGACCACGCACAGTCCCTTCCCTGGCAGCGGGAGTCCCAGGCCCGCTCCGGCCGACTCCCACCGCTGCCAGATCTCCCAGGCGGCCGCTGGCCCGCGTCCATGCGTCCAGCCCTTGCCGCGCCTGGAAAGTGGCCGCATCTTCGTCCTGCTCGCTCCGCTGCGTCGCTCCTGCGCCGAGGGCCTCCGTGACGTCACCGAAAGGAAAAGCATTGGGTAGCGGTAGGACACGCACAGTTCCTCCTCTGGCAGCGGGAGTCCCATGACTCCCACCGCTGCCAGGACCTCCCAGTCGGCCGCTGGCCCGCGTCCAGGCGCCCAGCCCCTGCCGATCCCGAGAAAAGACCGGATCTGTCCTGCTCGCTCCACTGCTGCTGCACTCCAAAGGCCTCTGTGACGTCACCTGCCGGGGGAAGCATCTGCAGGAGGCGGCTTTTTCCCCGTCCATGCCACCTCGCTCTAATTTAACGTCAGCGAGGGGCCAGTTTGTCGTGCGCTGTGTGCGGGGCAGTACCATGCCATGTACCCTGGCTCTGTGCAGCGGAAGCCGTCCTTCCTCGCTTCGCCACGGCTGTTTCCTTCGTGCACGCGCTGCTGTGATCTGCCGTAGCTCCTCCTCCACTCGCTCTCAGCGCGGCAGCCAACTCGACCTGGGCCAGGCGGTCATCCAACAGGTTCTCGCCGTTGTAGCGGGGAATCTTGGCCCGCTGCTGGATGGATGAGACTGTCATCTCCCGGTCAATTGCCGCTTCTAATCGCTCTGGAATCGCCAGCCCATCCTGCCCTGAAAAGGGCGGGAAACAGGGCTGGTTTGCTCTGCTCCGTCCATCGCAGCGAAGCTCTCCAGGGGCCGGCGTCTCAGCTCTATACTCCGATCCCGGCTGAGCGATGAATCGCTCCGGCCGCTGTACCTCCACCTGGATCCTCATCTTGCTCCATATCCCACTTCTGACACCAGTGTGACGTTTGCAGGGTTCACACAAAAAGACAATGGAGCAGATGGCTGTGATCAACCTGATTTATTTTTCACACACCCCGACCCCCAGCCTGCTTCTGAGCACACAGAGGAGTGGAGGTCATTCCCCCAGACCTCCGTTTCAATCATGGTTACACACACAGATACATCTTGCCCTAATCCTGCTAAACCCTGCTGGGTCATTATAATGCAGTTATAATGACACAGCAGTATAACTCAGAAATAACACATTTAACACACACAGTAACGTTTCAAACTGGCAAAGCATGCTGGGAAATCCCTGGCCCCCTTAAAATGGCCCCAACGTTACAATATGTTGTGGCATGACTTTAAAAAGGCAGTTCATTCTCAAAAACCCTCCAATGTGGCTGAATTACAATAATTCTGCAAAGATGAGTGGGCCAAAATTCCTCCACAGTGCTGTAAAAGACTCATTGCCAGTTATTGCAAACGCTTGATTGCAGTTGTTGCTGCTAAGTGTGGCCCAACCAGTTATTAGGTTTAGGGGCAGTCACTTTTTCCACACAGGGCCATGTAGGTTTGGATTATTTTTTCCCTTAATAATACACGCCTTCATTTAAAAATTGCGTTTACTTGTGTTATCTTTGTCTAATATTTAAATTTGTTCGATGATCTGAAACATTTCAGTGTGACAAACATACAAAACAATGAGAAATCAGGAAGGGGGAAAACACTTTTTCACACCACTGTATGTAATGTACTTAATGTGTATGTGTATAACATATTTAATGCTCTCAGTCTGACATAAAACTTTAATTAAAAATCAGTCAGAGGCTCCGCAGTACCGTTGCTCAAACGAGGGGGTGTGTGCTTGAGCATTGTAGGGGTTTGTACTTGTTGCTGTTTTTCTATGCCGAGGCTAAATGCCAAATTAGCTAAAGCAAAGATCAGAAAGTCAATTGTATTGAGGACTCAGTTTGTGGTCCTATTTTATACAGACTGAAAATCAAAGACTTTATTGCTAAACTTAAAAAAAGATTCTCAAAATTGGCCTTTCAATTAAAACTGGCAGTAATCTTGATTGAGAAAGAGAGACTTTTAAAACTAAAAGAAGACAAAGAGGACTTTTACAACAAAGTCATTGAGATTTTTGTCCAGAAAGATAAGCAGAATAATTTCATTTGCAAGTAAAGGTAAGACCATGCATACTTGTGTTTTATATATATATATAGTATATATATATATATATATATATATATATATATATATACTGTATATATAAATCGGAGAAATCCCAGAGTAAACCCATGCAGACACAGGGAGAAATGCAAACTCCACACAGATCATTGTTGGTCAGGGGCTGGGATCGAACCCGAGATCCCATGGCCAAGGGTGAGTTGCTGTGCTGCCACAGTGCTAACCACTGCGCCACCGCACTGCCTGGGTGCACAGCAAATGTGCTATAATTTTAGTTCTTCCTTGGCCTGAAACAAGTAGTCTATAATCAATTTTGGGCCCCCAAAATTTGTCTGTGAAATAACTTTTTTTTCATTCATTCATCTTCTTCCGCTTAATCCTTTTCGGGTCACGGGGGGGCTGGAGCCTATCCCAGCATCTTTGGGCGAGAGGCAGAGTACACCCTGGACAGATCGCCAGTCCATCACAGGGCCAACACAGAGAGACAGACAACCATTCACTCTCACAGTCATACCTAAGGACAATTTAGAATCCCCAGTTTGATGCCAATTAACCTAACTTGCATGTTTTTGGCATGTGGGAGGAAACCGGAGAAATCCCGGAGTAAACCCATGCAGACACGGGGAGAACATGCAAACTCCACAGAGATCACTGTTGGTTGGGGGCTGGGATCGAACCCAGGATCCCCCGGCCAAGGGTGAGTTGCTGTGCTGCCGCAGTGCTAACCACTCCACCACCCCGCCGCCTGGGTGCACAGCACCCAGTGTAAAATAACTTAATACATTTTATTTGTGTAGCCAAGGGTCTTTGCACTTTGTTAATATTCAGGAGAGTTGAATGAAATTAAAACAGAGGCATGGAGTTACTCAGCAGAACTTTAACTGCCTTTCTGCAAAACAAACACAACTGGAGTGTACTACTATTTATGCTTCTTCCCTTCACAATAAAAGCTCTACACATGCATTGCAACTTTTTATGAGTAAATTTGCATCTTACTACCATCAGTGTGAGGTTTTTCTCTTAAAGTGACACCCCACCAACATGTCTAGAAGATGTTTTTTTTATGACTTTTAAGACATATCAAGAATGAAATGATTCAAATCTGTTGTGTGTTTTAAATCCACTGTGCAGTCTATCAAGAGGCAATTCAGCAAATTGGCTTGATTGTTGTGTTAATAAATTATTTATTAATGGGATTTTATAATGTACAATTAGCAGATGATAAAACATGCAAACTTTCAATTGAAATTAAATTCAAGCTTATGCTATTGTGTTCATATACAGTCATGAAAAAAATATTCAGTTCTTTATTAAGAAATCTTTACATATCTATGTCTAATCTTGTTCTTGTTTTTGGTTTTGTTTTTATCTGCCTTTTTTAAAAATTTATTTTAGCCATTCTAGTGGGAATGAATGTGGGGGTGTCCTAAAAAGATGGGGGTATCCTAATTTATTCCTCACTATGTGTTTAGAATTACATTTTACAGAAAATTTGAAAAAAGTCTTGAATTCATTTTTAATTTAGTTGTATTACATGAATCTCCCAGTATTTTTAACATTGATATTAAACATCCATATATCCAAATATGTAAAAAAAAACACACACACACAAAAAAAACCACGCAGGCTTATGCAGGTTGTCCTAATTTTTTCACATGACTGTATTTGTAAATCTGACTTTTTATTTGAGGGTGCCTCACCACCCACACACCTCACCGCACGTCACTGCCAAGTACAGCATGTATATTTTTGTGATTGCTTAAATAACATAATTGTGCAGTTGTTTCTAATCACCCCTCATGGATCGTCACCTTATCGTGGTGGTGGTGGTGGTGGTGGTGGGGGGGGGGGTGGTTGCGTGCCCCAGTAATCCCAGGAGCTATGTTGTCCGGGGCAATTTGCCTCTGATAGGGTCACCCAAGAGAAACTGGTCCTGGGTGAAGGGCCAGACTAAGAACGATCCAACAGACTCTCATGATAAATTCTTTATCAAGGATTCAGTGTACCCCGCCTGGTATGGGGTTACCGGGGCCCCACCCTGGAGCCAGGACTGGGGGAGGGGCTTGATGGCTAGCATCTGGTGGCTGGGTTTCCAGCCGGGCTCAGCCCGAAGGAGTTACATGGGTCTGCCCTCCAGTGGGCTCACCACCTGCAAGAGGGATCATGGGGGTCCGGTGCTATGTGGATTAGGTGGCGGTCAAAGGTGGAGACCTTGGCGGACTGATCCCAAGCTTTCTAAACTGGCTTTTGGTACATGGAATGTCACCTCTCTGGTGGGGAAGGAGCCTGAGCTGGTGTACGAGGTTGAGAGATACCGGCTAGATATAGTCGGCCTCACCTCAACACACAGCTCTGGTTCCGGAACCAGTCTCCTGGAGAGGGGCTGGAGCTTGACCTTTTCTGGAGTTTCCCCGGGTGAGAGACGATTAGCAGGGGTGGGTATTCTTGTATCCCCCCACCTTGCTGCCTCTATACTGGAGTTTTCCCCGGTGGATGAAAGGGTTGCTTCCCTGCGCCTTCGGGTTGGGAAACGGGTCCTGACCATCATTTGTGCCTATGCACCAAATGATGTTTCAGAGTACCCACCCTTTTTGGAGTCTGTGACTGGGGTGCTGGGGGGTGCTCCTCTTGGAGACTCCATTGTCCTACTGGGGGACTTCAATGCGCACGTGGGCAACGACAGTGAAACCTGGAGGGGGGTGATTGGGAGGAACAGCCTGCCCGATCTGAACCCGAGTGGTGTTCAGTTATTGGACTTCTGTGCTAACCACAGTTTGTCCATAACGAACACCATGTTCAAGCATAAGGGTGTCCATATGTACACCTGGCACCAGGACACCCTAGGTCGCAGGTCGACGATCGATTTTGTTATCGTGTCATCAGACCTGCGACCGTATGTCTTGGACACTCAGGTAAAGAGAGGTGCAGAGCTGTCAACTGATCACCACCTGGTGGTGAGGTGGATCCAATGGAGTGGGGAGGGTGTGCTGGGAACGTCTGGCTGAGGCCCCTGTCCGGGAAGTCTTCAACTCCCACCTCCGGAAGAACTTCAACCACATTCCGAGGGAGTCTGGAGACATGGAGTCTGAATGAGCCATGTTCTTCACCTCTGTTGTTGAAGTGGCGGTCCAGATCTGCGGCCGCAAGGTGGTCGGTGCATCTCGTGGTGGCAACCCCTGAACCAAGTGGTGGAGACCAGTGGTTAGGGGGGCCATTAAGCTGAAGAAGGAGTCCTATCAAGCTTGGTTGGCTTGTGGGACTCCCGAAGCAGCTGAGGTGTACTGGCAGGCCAAGCGGAGTGCAGCTCGGGTGGTTGCTGAAGCAAAAACCCAGGTATGGGAGGAGTTCGGTGAGGCCATGGAACAAGACTTTCGGTCGGCCTCGAAGAGATTCTGGCAAACTGTTCGGCGGCTCAGGAGGGGAAAGCAGCTCCCTGTCCACACTGTGTATGGTGCGGATGGGGCGCTGTTGACTTCGACTGGAGATATCGTCGGGCGGTGGAAGGAATACTTTGAGGATCTCCTCAATCCCACTGATACGCCTTCCACAGAGGAAG
This sequence comes from Pholidichthys leucotaenia, assembly GCA_020510985.1. NCBI lineage: Eukaryota > Metazoa > Chordata > Actinopteri > Cichliformes > Pholidichthyidae > Pholidichthys > Pholidichthys leucotaenia. Next base: position 259,712,718 of record CM035843.1, read on the forward strand.
CAGGGTTTGTGGACGAGGGGGATGACTCGCCTATTACAGGGGCTGAGGTCGCCAAGGTGGTTAAAAATCTCCTTGGTGGCCGAGCCCCAGGGGTGGACGAGATTCGCCCTGAGTACCTCAAGGCCCTGGATGTTGTTGGGCTGTCATGGTTGACATCAAATCAAATTGTTGACATCAAATGTCACCATGGTTGACATCAAATTGTTTTTGCTGAATTAATAAATATAAATACCTTGAGGTAGTTTATGTTGTTATGTGAAGCTCTCCTTCACTGCTCCGTTGGCCTTGCATTGCATTATGGGATGTATTGGCTAATGTAGTGACCATCTGTTGTACGCTGCTTTGCAAAATGCATTGTGGGATATTTTCAGTGTACTATATAGTGAATGAAATTTTCAGTTAAGATTTCAAACAGCGGGCAGTGCGGTGGTGGAGTGGTTAGCACTGCGGCAGCACAGCAACTCACCCTTGGCCGGGGGATCCTGGGTTCTATCCCAGCCCCCGACCAACAGTGATCTGTGTGGAGTTTGCATGTTCTCCCCGTGTCTGCGTGGTTTACTCCAGAATTTCTCCGGTTTCCTCCCACATGCCAAAAACATGCAAGTTAGGTTAACTGGCATCAAACTGGGGATTCTAAATTGTCCTTAGGTATGACTGTGAAAGTGAATGGTTGTCTGTCTCTCTGTGTTGGCCCTGCGATGGACTGGCGATCTGTCCAGGGTGTACCCTGCCTCTTGCCCAAAGATGCTGGGATAGGCTCCAGCACCCCACCCCACCCTGCGACCCGAAAACGATTAAGCGGAAGAAGATGGATGGATGGATGGATTTTGAACAGCACTACAAAATGGCTGATTCACTATATGGGGAATGAGTGAACATTTCGAACACAGCATCTGTGTGTAATAAATCAATATAATACTGTATATGAGTTTAATTTTTTGAATTGAATTACTGAAATAAAGCAACTTTTCTATGACATTCTAATTTATTGAGATGCACCTGTATTATATAGCTTCATTACACACAGTGATATGTTTCAGGCTTTTGTTTCTTTTAATTATGATGATTATGGCTTACAGCTAATGAAAACCCAAAATTCAGTTTCTCAGAAAATTGAAAATTAGAATGTTACACAAGACCAATAACAAAAAAAAAGTTTTTTTTTTTTTTTTAAATAAAAACCACAAGTGGTTGCACTGTCCTGCACATGCACCAGGAAACTCACACCAGGGGGTAGTACTGAACAGTCCGCCCAAAGTGGGAGAACATATATGCATCTTGTTTTCTTCCTCTGCCACAAACAATAATAACAGCAAAAGCTCCCATTCGTCTCGATCGTCATTGTGTTCACATGCCTCCACCATTTAAAATGTCCATCACCGTGCTCTTCTTTTGTGTTTGAATTGCTGCTGTTCAAATCAGTTTAGTGGCTTTTGGCTCCCATCGACAGTACTGGCATGTGAACTGCAGATTATTTTCGATGCGCATGCGTGAAATGAGGCTGGTCTGAATAATGGTATGTATGTGAGGCAGTCTACAGAAAACATATCTTTTCCTTTTGCAGGGAATCTAATCAGACCTTTAGGCTGCATGTCCGTAGGGAGCATAAAATTCTCTAATGTGGTGAACCAGCACAATGCAGATTGACTTATTCACGCTCAGCAAGGGTGGTGGAAATGGAAGGCAATTTGCATACAGAGGACAATGCACAGATGGACAAAGAGCCAACCAATGTCATGCTAATCATGTGTATTGACTGTTATGCTAATGTGCCATGCATTCTCCCTTCCTGTATCACTGCATAAAAGAGCTTGTGTGACATGTCTCAAGAAGGCAGCACAACAGAACACAGCACACACTGCACAGCACTGTAGCGCATGGCGCTACAAGTGCGTCTCATTTTGATGGAGAAAATAAAACTCTGCAACCTTCCAGCTTGTCGTACCTCCCCTGAATTTATTCCTCTACACTGGTGACCCACGACGTGTCATGGTGCGCCCCTCGCCTGATCTTATCCCTCCACACTGGTGACCTGACGAGAGAGAATGACCGTCTGCTCCCTCTCACCGCGCTGTGGACAGCAGAGGACCAGAGAATGCCTGCAACCTCTTCATCCTCACCGGATCGCGTGTCCCGGAGCGGGCAGCGCTTGGACCGACACGCACCATGAATGGCGACACGAGCGAAATGAAGAAGCAGCCTGAACGGGGAAATCATCGACGCAGACTGCGTTCATTTCCATCAAGCTCCCCAACCCTGACTCACACGACAGCAGACCTCCCGTGCACAGAAGCCCCGCACGCACACCGCAGGATTACGAGGACAGCATAACTGCCAGTTATGTGGTCACGGCGCCAAGTGCGCACCACGCACAGAGACGAACCAGCTCCACAGACTGATACATCATCCTCCGCCGCTGCACATGCCCGAGAAGAACGTCCGATCGCCACCCTTGGAACCTTCAGGGCTGCTCACGCACCTGAAGCAGATGTGCAGCCTGCACCCAGGACTTTGTATGGGTCTCTCAGCCACGGCGCACAAGGGGAATTTAGCCGATTGCTATCCCCGATGGCTTTAGGGCTGCTTCCACACCTAAAAGCCAAACTGCCAGGTCCCTCACACAGCTGCAGTTGTTTCACAGCCGCTACGCATCCTTGGGGAATTTGGCCGCTTGCCTTCCCCACATCCTCACTGGATCGAGCTACGAGAGGAGTCAGAGACTTCAGTTTTTTTTTTTTTCACAGCCGCTGTGGATCTCCGCCAGGTTTACCGGGAAAGTCCCTCACCATCGCGGATCCACACGCAATTTTTGCGCGGCCCAGACACCTTTGACGTCCCGGGCCGGCACTCACTTACTCCCACCCCCTTCCCTTCCTCCTCCACAGCGCTCTTCCCATACCTCACTCCCTAAAGCCGGCCAATCTCCATCTGGTTCCATTACGCATGAGTCACACCAACCTGTGCGCCCACGATCCACGGCCATTCAACGTGCTGGAACCCGGAGCGTAGCACACTGTTTTTTTCCACCCCTCCCCCGTCCCCCCCATGGACTGACATGCCCTCCGACAGTTCTACTGGAGCTGGAGCCCAAATGACGGGGGGTGGGGGGGTGGTCACAGCCCCTTTTGAGTGTTCTGGGGGGAGCCATGTGGTGACCCAGCACAATGCAGATTGTCTCTTATTCACGCTCAGCAAGGGTGGTGGAAACAGAAGGCAATTTGCATACAGAGGACAATGTACCATGTACCATCTTGAACTTAACCCAGCCAAAACGGTGGAGATGACTGTGGATTTCAGGCGACACCCTCCTTCATTCCCCCCACTCACCATCCTCAACAGCACAGTGTCCACTGTGGACTCCTTCAAGTTTCTGGGTACCACAATCTCCCGGAACCTGAAGTGGTCCTCCCATATAGACACTGTCCAGAAAAAGGCCCAGCAGAGGTTGTTTTTTCTGCGTCAGCTCAAGAAGTTTGATTTGCCTCAGGAGCTGCTGGTTGTCTTCTACACCGCCATCATCCAATCTGTCCTCTGCTTTTCCATCACTGTCTGGTTTGGATCTGCCACTAAACAGGATAAGACCAGACTGCAGCTGATCATTGTCTGCGGAGAGGATCATTGGTACCGACCTACCCTCCATTGAGAACTTATATCGGTCCATAACCAGGAAACGGGTGGGAAACATCTGTGCTGACCCGTCACACCCCGGCCACAAACTGTTTGAACTTCTATCTTCTGGTCGTCGTTACAGATCACTGAAGGTCAAAACCACCCGTCACAGGAACAGTTTCTTTCCTCAAGCCATTACTCTGATGAACTCCTAACATTCACCTAGTCCTACCTGTTGCTGTACTCATGACTTTTCATCCATTCTTACATTGCACATAACTCTCACACTGCTTTTTACTTCATTCACATTATATCACTGAATCTGAGTTCACATTGAAATACTGTGACTGTATATTTTTTCATATATTTCTGCAAAGTGTGGATAGTCTGAGTAAATTGCATATATTCCTGTATATATTTGCATCCTTTTATAGAAACGTGGACAGACTGTAATTTACTGTACATACTCTGTTGTCATTGAATCCTTATTTAACCCCTTGCACTCCGGTCAATTTCCCTAAAAACGCCAAAAAATAATGTGCCCAAAGTAAATCGAAAGCTGTTCTTCAACCCTTTGCAGCATCTTCATGGGGTTGGTCTCATTTAAAAGAAAACACTTTGAATTTTTTGGCAAAAAAAGCATGATCTCGCTAAGTGCTCCGGCCACTGAGTTACAGTCATCTAAACATAGTGAACTTGAAGAAAATAAATTTGGCCTGGGTGTTTTTTTGGATACAAATGCTTGCAAATAACACACAGCTTCAGATCCGGGCTGGAAAATGCAACAGAAATGTAGAACCAAGTGTTATCCATCTGAGTTCCAAATTTTGTAACAATACCACAAAAAATGAATATTTTACACAGCTTTGTTCTCAGGCTGTTCCCAGGCGTTTTGGAACTGTGCCAAATTGTGCCAAATGGCACAGTTTGGAAAAACGTCTGTAACTTTTGAATGATTCAATGTAGAAGCTTCATTTAGGGCTCTAATGAAAGGTCAGATTCAGGGCTGTGTCTGTGTGTGTGTGTGTGTGTGTGTGGGGGGGGTTGTCCACCCCCCCCCCCCCCCGCTACAGAGGACGGAGATCCGCCCTCGCTACATGACGGATCGCACTCGGATGTGGCATGTTTCCACAGCAACGCTGTCACCGTGGCTCCCCCCACCCCCCCGCTACAGAATCGTAGTGGCGGGGGGGGGCATTCACTGTCCGGAGGCGGCGAAGAACCGTGTAACGCGGCGCACGCACTTCGGACATCGTGTGCCGCACAGTTGTAATTTACCGATCGGTCAAAAGTCATTTTGGATTACAATTTTCAGGGATAAATAATAATTTAGCTTATAACAGCTTACCTCTTCACAGCAGCAGAGTCCTGGTGAACTTCTCTTCCTCACTGTCAGACGAACGCGACGCTGGTCTGCTCGTGGTTCTGGTCTCGCGACCCGATCAAAACATAATTCCATTATTGCGATTTTGTGCTTCCATGATTGCGGTTTTTGGTGAACGATTTTTCAAAACAAATAACAGTAGTAATTAAAAAAAGACTGGCGAAGGCGTGTGTGTCACTCAGCCTTCGTCTTCAGCCTCCGTCGGTCTATGATGACCATGGAAGAAATCATAGCGTCTACTCTGCTGGAACCAAAACAAATAAGCACCGCATGTGGCCGAACATGCCGGTGCACGAATGGCACTCCCTGTCACACAGGTTGCATTTGTGGGTGGTCTCCATGCTGCTGGGTCTGTGGGTTCTTCCTGCGGGTCCTTTTTTTCTCTGCAGCAGCAGTCTCTCTTCACCCAGCCTTAAAACAAACAGCTCGTGAACTTCTCTGCTTCAACTGGCTCACTGCATTCACAGCGTTGGGAGGCGGGTCCTTCTGGCTAGGTTTTCATTTATTGGTTCTTCAAAGTTTCAGAAACCCAATTCAAGGCTCTTATTAGTCGAATGAGAAGTCAATCAGATGAACTAATCTGTTCGCGGCTGTGTCTGCAGCTTTTATTTTCAGTGCACGCTTGGACGCCACACCACCTACATCACCACTATCAGGATCATGCGTCCGAGTCATGCGTCCGGCATCATGCGCTCTTGTGCGCCCTCGTGCGCCCTAGGACGCAGAGACTTGCCCGCCCGTGGTACAACGGAGTGCAAGAGGTTAAATCTTATTTAAATCCTCCACCTGAACAACGAGAGCAAGTTTTTAGCCAAAGTCAAATTCCTTGTATGTGTTGTGCATACTTGGCCAATAAAGCTGATTCTGATTCTGATTCTGATTCTGATGTACAGACGGACAAAGAACCAAGCAATGTCATGCTAATCATGTGTATTGACTGTTATGCTAATGTGCCATGCATTCTCCCTTCCTGTATCACTGCATAAAAGAGCTTGTGTGACATGTCTCAAGAAGGCAGCACAGCAGAACACAGCACACACTGCACAGCACTGTAGCACACGGCGCTACAAGTGCGTCTCATTTTGATGGAGAAAATAAAACTCTGCAACCTTCCAGCTCGTCGTACCTCGCCTGAATTTATTCCTCCACACTAAACCTGTTTTCCTGGGCATTTCACATGCGCTTCTAAGAAAAGCGCTTTGCCCTGTGTCCTAGCAACTGCTTGACCTGCACTCAAAGCAAATCAGGTGTTTCACACATTTTGCTCTGAAAGGCTCTACTCACTGCATTAAACCATATCAAACTGGTAAGAAAATACACATCCCTCCAAGGTTTTGCTGTTAAATATTGGTCATGGTGTAGTTCTGTCTGATTCTGATTAGCTGGTGAGAGAGGTGTGCAGCTGATGAGTGCTATGTCACTCTGAAAATTGAACTTTTTTCAACTTTCAGCACTATGAGCACAATGACAAAATTTGCTGATGGCTGAGAACGTTTTAGCATTGAGGAGCTGAGTGCATTAAATGCCAGACTACATAGAAAACAAACAGAAAATAGCTGTCCACAGTGAAAAAAACCCCACATTTAGTGGACACACAGCCTTATGGAGATACTGACTTCATTTTCCAGCAGGACTTGACACCTGCCCACAATGCCAAAAGTACCAATACCTCGTTTAATGACCATGTTATCACTGTGCTTGATTGGCCACCAAACTGGCCTGACCTAAACCCCACAGAGAATCTATGGGGTATTGTCAAGATTAAGATGAGAGACACCAGACCCAACAATGCAGACGAGCTGAAGGCTGCTATCAAAGCAACCTGGGCTTCCAAAACACCTCAGCAGTCCCACAGGCTGATGGCCTTCATGCCATGCTGCATTCATGTAGTAATTCATGCCAAAGGAGCCCTGACCAAGTATTGAGTATGTACATGGACATCCTTTTCAGTAGACCAACATTTCTATTGAAAAATCTTTTTTTTTTATTATTATTGGTCTTATGTTGTTGCCAAGTTCCAACTGTGGCCAGGTTGGATGCAATGGCCTTCTAGCTCCCTTTGTCCATTGACATTGTTGTAGCTGCGATGTAACTCAAGCCGGTCCACTTGGTGATGTTAATGGACCACAGGCTTCTAGGTCTTCCACATTCTCTTCTTCCATTCACCTTTCCATCCAGGAGGTTTTCATGTCTCTGAATATGGGCAAAATATTTCAGCTTCATCTGGATGATTAAGCTGGGCCATTGTTTTATTCCCATTCTTCTCAGAACTTCTTCATTTGTGGTCTTAGCAGTACAGGAGGTTCTTAGCATTCTTCTGTAGCACCATAGTTCAAAGGCTGACAAATGTTTCATCAATGATCTTGTTATGGTCCATGTAGAGTTGACCATATGTCACACTGTAGCATTCTATGGTCTTATGCAATATTCAAATTTTCTGAGAAACTAAATTTGGGGTTTTCATTAGCTAGCAGCTATGATTATAGCTAGCAGCCATAATCACAAAAATTAAAAGAAGCAAACGCTTGAACTATATCACTCTGTGTGTAATGAAACTATATATGAGTTTCACTTTTTGAATTGAATTACTTAAATTAATTTTTTGATGATATTCTAATTCATTGACATGCACCTCTAGTAATAGTGACAAGCAAGGATTTGAAAATATGCAAGAAAAAGTTGAAATGTGCAACTTTCAGTTTAGGTCTGGACTTTGGATGATCATGGGGATCCTCCCACCAGTGTTAATCGGGGTGGGGATGAAACTGGGAGGGTGGCATCATTCCAGTGAGTTCCAATTCTCATGTCCGAGTAAAATCAAGACATTCATTTAGAGAGAGTTTTTTTCCCCATTTGGCAGTCTCTCCAGATACCCAAATAAAAGCATAAAAGCACATGAATTTTTTTGTCATATGTCCCCTTCAAAGGTCATCCACATCAAGAACTATAATTCAAAATACATGCAGGTGGCTCAGGTGGCCAGGCATTAATTAAAGTTAAAAACCTGTGCTGCTATTTTCCTGAGGAGGAGATTTGGATGAAGATGACAATTGGACTGAAGTTATTTTTAATATAGCACAGCATTCATGGGCAGAATGCCTGACTTATTCTATTCCTGTTTGTGCACAACAGTTACCTGAATGGGTTTGACAGTGGAGCATGGCACCCACCACATCCTATCTGTGGACCTGAGAAAGCTTTGGCACAAAGAGGAGGCTCCGCTGAATAATTTCGTCAACCCACACACTCTTTCTTCTTTTTTCTCTGTGCAATATACCACAGCAAAATCTATTCCCATTTGCTGATCATTGCATGCAGCACAACACAGCTCAACAGGTGCATCTCACGCAATGCCCAGCCAGCAGTGACAGAAGAGCTTTGCATCATAACATAAACCACCTTAAAGGTCCCATCCATTGAAAAATGGTGGTTTTGTATGTTTTGACCTTATGGAATGTGTCTGTTGGTTATTATCGAAAAAACATCAAAATGCTCACTTCGCTTTAAAAACAAAACACACATCCTTTATGTAGTTTCTGTGTCCATTTAGCCATTTTGACTCTTCTAGGCTTGTTCCTTTATGTCAAGAAAACGTAAGCCCAGCCTTGATATGTGCCAATGCTCTATTATTGGCCAGCATAGGTGTCTGTCTGCAGACATAGATGACAGGGAGCCCAAGGCATTAGCTTTAGAGCTTGGGAGTTGGCTTACCAAGCATGGTTTATATTGTTCTTTAGATTTTAATCACCCTAACAAACATCACTGTTTCCATCTGGTTCACAAATCCACAGTTGATAATAGATCTTTCGTCATTTTGACTTATTTTGTTATACTTTTATTGTGAAGCTACATTGATCCATTAGCATTAGCTTGGCTGAAGATAGCAGTTTAGCCATTCATTCCAAATACTTAAGTGTTTATCGCACTGGAGGTACCATTCATATCCTATCAACCGCTGAAACCATACACCCCTGTCCACCAATGATGTATTATTTTATTCATTCTTTGAGACAAAGTTACGCTATTTGGCTCAGGCTCACTACCCGAGCTAGGAACTAGCCAGCTAAGATTAGCAATAGTGACATAGTGTGGAGTTAAATGTGGCTCTTAGGAGTTTAAAGAGACATGTGTGGTGTATGAATACCAGGTATTCTGAGAGTGGTGCGGCACCCTGCGGATGACGTCACCACATCTTATATATTGGGCGGCCCCTCATTCCAGCAGGGAGTTGTATGTAGTTACATAGAGACACTCAGTTGGTATGAGATATGGTTGGCAGCCGGCCCCATTATACACATGCCTGTATTCTTGTATTTTCTCTGTAATAAAGTTCACTAAATGGCAACATCCTCGTCGGTTGTCATTGCCAGGTTTATGGACATAACATTTGGTGACGAGAGATTAAACCATGGAGGCATGCTGCTACGGCCTTTCCTCGAGTGCCCGGGAGAACCAGCAGTCCCATGGCCATGTTGGCTGGACGCGTTTGAGACCGACATCTCAGCGCTGGACCTAGGCAAACTTGACAAAGTAAGGAAAAGAGCACTCCTTGTCCGCAACCTCGGCATAGAAGGCCAGCGAATTTACCACACGCTAGGACCGACTGAGTCATATGTGGATGCCATCAAGCTACTAGCTAGCTACTTTGCCACCCCTGACAATGTGATTGCACAATGAATCCACTTTTGCCAGAGATGCCAAAGGATCGGTGAATTGGTACAACAATTCGTCGCTGACTTAAGGCATTTAGCTAGTATGTGCTGTTTTGGACTGCTAGAAGATGAAATGGTGCAGGACCAGTTAGCTGAGCACACGTGTAATGCTATGTAAGGCTATGAGGCTATGTAAGGCTATGAGCTAAGATGCTAACGTTGCCAAACAACATGACTCTAGCTAATACAATTGAGCTAGTGTTCCAGCTAGAGGCAGCAGAAAAGTTAGCCTCGGAGCTAAATGGGCACGCATAGAAGCTACCCGGACAGGCGACGCTAGCTAACACGGTGAGCCTGGAGGGTGAAGAGGACTTGGCGGAAGAGTTTGAGATGAATGCTGTTAGCTGAAGGTCCTCTCCGAGAGGCTCCGTCTGCAGGAGCTGTGGGTTCTGACGCACCAGAACAGAGCACGTTTTTGCCCAGCCAAAGGACAACGATGTAACAAGTGTAGGTGCCTGAACCATTTCGCCAGAGTGTGCCAGTCGCAGGCACTGTGGGGCCCGCCAAGTAAGCCTGCCTGCCCGTCAACAACGACCATTCATGCGGTAAGTCCCGACATTAACAGTTATTCATACAGCATGGTTGAGCTAGATGGGGTAGCCATACTGTTTCTGCTCGACATGGTGGCGGTGCAGTCGATGCTAAACTGGGCCACAGTGAAAAAGTTTTTACCCAACCACAAAATCCACAAGAACCCGACACCACTGTACGGATATGGGGGTCACAGACTATGCAATGTCGGAATGGTGGAACTGACTGTTTATTACAAGTCTACAATAGTGTATGACCTCGTTCCAAGTGGCAGCACACGGTGACAACATTATGGGATGTGACCTTTTCTACAGATTGGGTTTCACAATCAGAGACAGCGTTGTGTTAAAATGGTCGGGATGCGGCAGCTGGAGCGCAGCGGACCTTGAAGATGATGACGTGGTGTAGGACAAGGTAATTATGAGTGGCACCGACAACAAAAACTCCGCCATTGCCTGGTCCCAAGCCCAGGATGCGAAAGGAGGAGGGTTGTGCGTTGGGTTAGCAGCCCACCACGTAAAAAACGCTTGCTACAGAAACGCCAACAAGATGGTGCCTTATGCCCCAGCCGGGGCGAAGAGGATAAAGTAAGTAAGTAAGTACAGACAACAAAGCGTCCAACATGCACTCCTGGGAGGAGAGCCACCCGGGGGATGGGGGGCAGCTGGGCTCACCTACGTCCCTCACTCAGCTAGAACCAGAACCAGAGCCGGAGAGAAGGGAGCCCGAGCATGCAGAGAGCCCCGAAGCACAGCGCCAGCAACCGGGCACAAACAACGCTCCCGACATGGCACAACAGAGCTCTTCAGATGGAAGAGAGGAGGAACTGGACGACTTCATACCCTCGCTTAACAACCTACGACTGAGCCGACGGGTGAAGAGTCCGCCTCATCAACTGACACTGGAGAGGCTCCGGACACTGTCTGCACCCATGACTAGCCTCAACTAACGATGGAGACAATGGGTGAAGGGGTCCACAACGAACATGGTGACAACCGAACCACCGCAGCATGATGGAGGTCCCAAGCTGAACCAGCAAGCAGAGCCACCAGGAGCACAACAACACATCAAACCAAGTAAGGCGCCGCTCCAGGTCATGGACTGGGTCCGGGTTCGCGCTGGTGAGAGACCAGGACAATGACTGACCGGGCCACAGCCAATAAAACACCGGGCGCTGCTAAGGATCATGGCGAAGCTGGGAACAGCGTGCTTCTGACTGAGAAGACAGTTCAGTTCGGCACACAAACCAACTACGGTGTGTCCAGGTGGCCGCTCCAGACAGCGAGACTTCACAGGAGTCAGCTACCACAGTGTGGTGTCATGAAGACTGGCCCTGGCCCCAGAGTTCTGACAGCTTCAGGGAGGAGGCCGCTACGGGCCCACCACCAAGCCCCTTAGGCAGAACTGTTCTCCCTGTGGAAGACTGTCCGCAAAAAGACTGTTCAGGTAGGAGGGCGGCTGACACAGTGGCAGAATAACCCACCCAGCTGCGTTGGGTCCTGCGGTGGTCCACCCGCAGACCCTAGTCGTTAGGTTTTGGTATGTTCTAAAAAAAAAAAAAATGATGAGTGTTCTTTAATAAAATAAAAACAAATGTGTGTGTTCTTTGAAAAAATGTTCTTTGATAGTAATAGCCATACGTAAGTGTTCTTACAGTTAACATACACATAGAAAATAAGTTCTTTGACTCATTTAATTCCTGAGCAGTTTATTCTAATTTTGTGATTTATTGATAATAATGCCTGAATAAGAAATGTTTAATGTGTTTATCATATATACAAGTAACATTCATGAGTAAGGTGTGTTTGAATAATGCCAATCATAAGTACTTGCATAGTGGGACTTATTTGATTACTAAATTGGGGAGGACACATCTGCTAAGGTTAATCATAAATTTTTAAATTTTTGCAAGGGGGAAGGAAAATGTGGTGTATGAATACCACATATTCAGGTTGTGGTGCGGCACCCTGCGGATGACATCACCACGTCTTTTATAATGAGCGGCCCGCCATTCCAGCAGGGAGTTGTATGCAGTTACATAGAGACTGTCATGAATGCCCCAGAGGGGAGAGAGACAAACCCACGCACTGAATGGTGTTTGTGACATTTAATAACAAAAAATAACATAACAGTCCAAAAAACAGTACTGACACACAAAAATGCAAAGAGGAGGGAGAGGAGTGAGAGAGAAGAGAGAGCCCCCCCCCTTTAAGGGGTGGAATCCAGACACCCCCAGGTAACACCCAAAAGAACCCCCCCCCCCCCCCAAGAGAAAGAGGTACAGCAAAATCACCCCGGGTGGAATGTGGGGGGAACAGGCTAGGAGGGAAGACACAAACTTGCTCAAGACCCACATCTGCACTAAACCAAACCCCTGGGACCCCATCAGAGAAACACAGAATTATGCCCCACGCCACCCCCCCGGCCCAAGGAGTTCAAGAGTTCAGAGGGCCAACCAATGTCCTAGGCCCAGCGGACGGCGAGGTGGAACAGGTCGGGTGGCCTGCCTAAGTCCCAGGCCAACCGGACGGCCAGGTGGTACGAGTTGGGTGGCCTGTTGGAAAATTAGGACCACCCGACCTGGCGGCTCTGCCTTTCTGGTGGCCGGCCTGAGTTCTTAAGCCACCAGGCCCGGAGAGGTGACCCAGGAGGCAGCTTCCCCACTGGAAGGCAAACTAATGGGAAGCAGGACCGGGGGAGAGGGACATGACAATGTCTGGTGGCAAAGGAGGAAGGGGTACCATGGCATTGTCTGGCAGAGAAGGGAGATGGGCCACGCTGTAGTCTGGCAGCAGAGGAGGAAGGGAGACCACGATGCCCTCGGTGGTCATGGTCTGGGGAGTTGTAGCACCCACGGTGGCTCTGGGCTGGAGCATGGCCGCACCCGCGGTGGCACTGGGCTGGAGCTCTGCAGCAATCACGGTGGCTCTGGGCTGGAGTTCTGCAGCACCCGCGGTGGGCCCAGGTTAGGCCAATGCTGCACCCACGGTGGGCCCCAACTGGGCTAACGCTGCACCCTCGGTGGACCCGGGATGGACCAATGTTGCACCCGCAGTGGGAACTGGGCTGGGGTGTAGTACCCAAGGCGGACCCAAACTGGAGCGCAGCACCCACGTAGGACTGACGCTGGGGCGTAGCACCCTCGAGGGTCCCCGGCTAGGATGCAGCACCCACGGAGACTCAGACCGAGGAGGAACATAGACGACTGCCTCGGGCAGAGGGGAAGCTGCACCCACGGAGGACCCGGCCTGGGTCGGAACACCCACGACGACCTCAGTAGGGGAAGCCGGACCCACAAAGTCCCCTGGTCGTGAACCTGGATCCACGGAGGCCTCTGGCTGGAGTGGCTCTTCCCTGGCGACCCTGGGAGAAGACTCAGAAACAACAAACAGAGGAACATGGTCAGGGTCGCTGGCAGCGGTGGAGCCCGGTGAGGTGAGCTCAGATGCAGCGGGCGGCTGCACCTGGATCTCCTCACCAAGAGCCAAGCAAGATTGCTCTAGAACAGAGAGAAGGAAGACAAAAGAGAGCACTTGCCTGAGCTCGAGCTCCACCCCCGTCCAGGACTCCCTTGATCCAGATGATGGCGATGTCTCGGGCCCAGCCTCTTGGAGGTCCATCTTGGGTTCCCACTCTGCTGTGGTGGCCTCTGCAGCAGGCATGATGGTTGTTGCAGTCCTTACTTCCCTGGCAGTGTGCCCCACGCAGGTGGCTCTTCTGGCATGGCACCAGGGGTTTGGGTCACCATTGGCGCTGGAAGTGGAACTTCCAGGGCCATGGCCTCCTCCATCATCCGGCGGTCTTGTTCCGGGGCCGGCGGACACTCAGAGGGAAAAGGAGGAGACACAGAGAGGGATGGTGAGTAACTAATTTCTGAAGCACGTGGGGAGAGCTCAGGGGACTGCGTGTCCTGAGCCTCCCTACCGGGCATCAGGCAAAGATTATTATCATAAATAGAAGAGAGAAAAACATGACACTTGCCTGTTTTTCCGGTGTAGGATGTTGCCTGCTGCAGTGGGTGGCGTGTCGTCTCTCTCTGTGGCTAAGGTGAATGTGGACCCCTCTGAGGATTGTTGAGGAGCTGCCCCTGTAGGCGTGAGGACGGACATAGCTGGGGAACAAATGTAGGACCTCTCGGCAGCGGGAGAGGACACCGAAGGAGAGGGAGGAACAGCAGCTACAGACCCAAGGGAAGCTGATGATGCAGCCGGAGAAGCGAGGAGGGAGGGCTGCACTGCTGAGGGGAACTCCTGCTTCGGTGTTGGAGAAGAGGCTGTCAGAGAGGCAGAGTTATTCCTCTAGCGGGCCGGAGCATGACAACAGCGCCGCCGTGGAGCTGATGATGTACACACTAGAGCTGGAGGTGAAGCTGGTGAACCAAGAGGGGAAATGGCCTTCTGCCATGGAGAGTGCCTCCGCTTCGACCCTGCTGAAGATGCTCCTATCCTCAGGTCAGGGAATGATTGCTGGAGCGCAGACACCATGGATAACAGCTCTGAGTATTCGGGGTATCTCCACAGGCCGGGATGCGCCTCCAGGATTCCCACCGCTCTGTAGAAACATTCCCATACCTTTTAGGGTCCTCAGGCTTCAAGAGTTTTGTGCACATAGCTTCGGACGAAGTCTGCCACCCACTCCTCCTCCAGGCTTGGAGCCACCGGTGCCAGTCCTCCTTTGTTTGGGCGAAGTCGACGAGTTGGGGACATAATGAGCTCCAAGAGACAGGTGGGTGAAAAAACACAAAAAGGTGGAAAAATGCACACAAACACTACAGCTGGGTTTTTTGACTGGCGGCTATTTTCTGTCATGAATGCCCCAGAGGGCAGAGACAAACCCACGCACTGAATGGTGTTCGTGACATTTAATAACAAAAAATAACATAACAGTCCAAAAAACAGTACTGACACACAAAAATGCAAACAAAAATAACTTACACAGATGAGCCTCTGAGCAGGGAGTGCTCAGGAGAAGAAAATTTTAGAGGCTGAGAGTAGGAGAGTAATGAATTGACAATCCAAAATAGCTGCACTGACACAGTGGAAAGCCAGTGCTTAAATACACAGAAGTCAGTGAGCTGCAGGTATGAATCACAGGCGAGCTAGTGACCTAATTACCTAACTACCCGCAGGTGAGCTGGCAGAGAAGCAGGCAGTGGGCAGCTGGTGGGGAGAGTCTGGAGAGAGAGGAAGGGCTCTGTCACAAACCAAACAGATATACCAAACTAACAACATAATAATGACAACAGAAAAAGAAACTAGAAATAAAGTGAGAGTCTGAGCTCAATGAAAAAATGAGCTCAGACATATGACAGAGACACTCAGTTGGTATGAGATATGGTTGGCAGCCGGCCCCATTATACACGTGCCTGCATTCTTGTATTTAAAATTCACTAAACGGCAGCATTCCCATTAGTCGTCATTGCCATGTTTGTGGACATAACAACATGCACTGAAAGAAGCTGTTCTAAGGGTGCAGAAGATGATTCACAATAATGCTGCAAAAATTAAATATTTAAAGGCAATTTCACTAAAATACAGCTAGCCACCAGGGCTGCTCGGAGAGGCGCTCCGGCCACCGGCAGAGTGAAGAGGCCTCGCCGTCACAGGTCCGTGGCTCTGAGAGAGATCCGTCGCTACCAGAAATCCACGGAGCTGCTCATCCGTAAGCTGCCCGTCCAGCGCCTGGTGAGGGAGATCGCTCAGGACTTCAAGACCGTCCTGCGTTTCCTGAGTTTCGCCGTCATGGCTCTGCAGGAGACCAGCGAGACCCACCTGGTGGTCTCTTCTTCGCTAAGGGGGTCACCATCATGCCCAAAGACTTCCAGCTGGCCCGCTGCATCCGCGGAGAGAGAGCTTAGACTTTCTGCTGCACATTCACCAGCCATAATGCTCTGCACTGTGTGTCTATATATATACATTTATAGTAATATGGACATATGTTTACTAGATGTTGTTTTTTCTTGCCTTCTGATTGTTGCTCTGAGTGTTGCTATCCCTATGCTGTTGCAATCCTGGAATTTCCCCATTGTGGGACTAATAAAGGCTTATCTTATCTTATCTTATCTTATCTTAAATATGTCTTTAAGATATGTGGGAGCTTTCAAAATGTGGGAAAAATGCAGTGAATGTGACCTTTAAGGTATTTCTATTTATTAATTCTGCAAAATCAATGTTATTTAATATATACAGTATATTTAGTACCCAGCATCTTTGGGCAAGAGGCAGAGATGCTGGGATAGGCTCCAGCCCCCCTATGACCCAAAAAGGATTAAGCTATAGAAGAGAGGTGGATGGATAGATTTTTTTTTTTTTTTTTTTTGGACTTATTTTGTACCCGTAGGTAGATTAGTTCTGCAGTCCGGTGACAAGCCACCAGCTGCCAGTCGTTGCGTGCGCAAGCGCCCCTTAACTCCCTAACCTGCAAGTTTTTGGCATGTGGGAGGAAACCGGAGAAATCCCGGAGTAAACCCACGCAAACACGGGGAGAACCTGCAAACTCCACACAGATCACTGTTGGCCGGGGGCAGGGATCGAACCCACGATCTCATGATCCCCGCGATCCCCCGGCCAAGGGTAAACTGTGCTGCTGCGGTGCTAACCACTGCGCCACCGTGCAGCCCATGGATGCAAGATGGATATATTCACTACAAAATACAGGTGGGTATCCCCTTTTTAACTACAATAATCTGTTAAATTTTACTCTCTCACTGTAATGACGTAATGGGCCTCTTGCACAGTGTAAAGTGATGTACTTCTGCTTTCCAGTCCCCCAGCAGGTCCATTTCCAGTTTGATATATTTGCCCATTACTTAGTGCTTCGCCACTAGTGTATTGGCAGATCATGCTTTCTTTATAAAGTTCATATTGTGGCAGACTGAAGGGTGAACCTTTAACCCAGTGGGACTTGGGGTTGGGGGCGTGGTGTGTGTTTCCCAGTTTTGGAGTCCAGGAGTGGTTACAGTTAGTTGTTGGTGGCACTTTGAGGAGTAAAGATAAAAACTCATCTTCGGCTCCTGTGTGTTTTGTCCTCTTGCCACATTGGTGACCCCGATTCGAGCATGTCCGACACAGAAGAAGACTGCGTTTCCTCGTCAACCATGTCACCCCAGTCCTCACAGCCAGCCGCTTGCACTGTGGCTGTGAAGCTTCTGGTGTTTTGGAAGAGTGACCTGGCTTCCTGGTTCCAGCATATCGAAGTGCTGTTCCACCTGCGAAGAATCACTGAAGATGAACCTAGGTACTACTTGGTTATTGCTGCTCTGGATCAGCAGTCCACACGGTATGTCATGCAGTTACTTCTCATGCCCCTACAGCATGGTAAATATGCCGCCATCAAACAGTTCCTGCTCCGGAGATATAGTCTATTGGCCGCGGAAAGAGCAGATAAAATCCTTTCCCTGTCAGGCTTGGGTGATGGCATGGCTGTAGATCTTATGGACAGAATGCTATCGCTGCTGGGAGTGGACAAAGGTAGTTTCCTGTTTCCACACATTTTCCTGTGCCAGCTCCTGCCGCCTGTGCGTGCGGTTTTGGCTAACTCCCCGCATCTGGCAGCCGGTGACTATCGAGCCTTAGCCAAAGAAGCTGATCAGGTCCTACTGGATATCAGACAGTTTGCTGTGCAAAGCATGGCATCAGATACCCTGCAACCCACGACGGAGGACGCAGACCTAGCGGTGGTAGCCGGAGTGGTGGCCTGGAGACGACGCGGGAAAGGTCTGTGTTTTTTCCACCTGCGGTTTGGCAGCAGCTAAGCGCTGCGTCCCTCCATGCACATTTGAGATGATGGGAAAACTCTAGAGCCAGTGGTCAGTAGCAGCTGTGGGTGCTGGTGGACGAGGTGAACTACTCTTCATTAGAGACTCGCTGTCAGGAAGACATTTCCTAGTGGACTCCGGCTCACAGAAGAGCCTACTCCCTCCAATTAGCGTGGACAGGCTGGCTACAGGCAGCGGCCCATGTTTGAGTGCAGCTCACGGTTCTTCCATTGAGCCATTTGGCACAAGGTCTGTGACTGTCTGTTTCCAGGGACACAGTTTCGAGTGGGACTTTGCAATCGCTTCCATTACAGTGCCTATTGAACCATTTCATGAAACTGCTTGCAAAGTATTTGAGTACTGCTAGCTTCTGCTGGACTAGCAGCACTTTCTTAGCAGATAAAGGTATTATCAGTGGCAAGGACAAGCCAAGACAAACTGACTCCAGTATCTGTTGCAGTGACTGACCAGATGATAGGTTTGTTTATCTCTGCTCTTTGTGTAGTGCATGTCACAATGCACCGACTGGCGCAATCCACCACAGACCTTGCAAGAGATGTGTTTATCTGCCAGGATGTCCAGTCTCACCCTGTGTAACTGGGAGTAGTCCACCACAGACTTGTGGCAGATATTGTTTTTAGTTCTGCCAGGATGCCCTGTTTCACCCTCCACACTCTCGGAAGGGTGGGGATGCCGGTTGAGTTGCAGACGGCTGACCCATGAGACAGGTAGTACCGGTTTTCATGGTTATCTGATAGCAAGCAAGCCAATGCCTGACCTGACACTATTTTCAGAAGGAGTATACATTCAAACAAGGAAAGAAGCAGACTTGCTCAATGTGGCACAGTTTAAAGCCGAGTAAGACATCGATAAAGGTAGTAAGAGAAATGCTCTTTGCCGACGACAGTGCTGTAGTTGCACACAGCGTGGAAGATATGCAATCTTTAGTGGAGAAATTTGCAAGAGCAGCTAGCCAATTCAGACTCAAAATCAACATCAAGAAGACAGAGTGCCTTTATCAACCACCAAAGTTCCAGTTATCAACATCACTACCAGAAGAGATCAGCATTGGTACAGAGCCACTAGTCAAGTGCAAGACTTTCAAGTACCTAGGGAGTACTGTTTCAGAGAATGCTAGGCTGGAGGATGAACTATCTCTCAGAATGGGAAGAGGGAGCGCTGTGTTTGGAAACTTGAAGAGACTGTGGAACAATCGACATGTGTCTATCCGTGTGAAATGCAAAGTGTGCAGAGTGACAGTACTGGCTACTCTATCATACGGTGCTGAAACTTGGACTGTCTACAGAGTGCAGGTGAAGAAACTCCACGCATACATGATGAGACACCTTAGAGCCATAATGAACATCTCATGGAAAGACAAGACAACCAACATAGAAGTGTTGAAACGAGCTGGTCTACCATCAATGGAGGACATGCTAATACAGATGAACCTGAGATGGCTCGGACATGTTTAGAGGATGGACCACCAGCGTCTCCCTCAGCAGTTACTCTACTCACAGTTATGCGAGGGCAAACGCAATCAGGGTAGACCAAGGCTCAGATTTAAAGACACTGTAAAAAGAAACTTGAAGAAGTTGGACATAGACAGGAGTTCCTGGCAGCGGAAGGCTAAGGACAGAGCTGTGTGGAGGAATCTGATCAGACCTAAATGAAACAGTCATTGTCTCCCACGACAGACTGCTATGATGATGATGATGACAGTGCCTATTGTTGGCGTGGATTTTTTGTGTGCGAATGGTTTACTTGTTGAGGTTGCTAACCACCATTTGATTGATTCTGTGTCTTTTGTCACCTTTCCGTGTGAGGCCGGGGGAGCTGGGCTGTTGTCACACACTAACTTTTTAGCATCAGATAATGCTTTTCTTTGTTTGCAGGCAAATTTGGTAAATTTTTACAATTGCTTCCTTCCTCGCGCTGCCCACCTGATGCAGCTGCTTTATGAGACTCTGAGGCTAAAAAAGCCAACGACCCTGTCACCTGGACTCCCGAACAGATCTGAGCTTTTGACAGAGCTAAGTCTGCCCTTGCGGACACAGCACTACTCGCTTACCCTGAGCTCACGGCGCCCATAGCTTTGACAACAGATGCCTCCGACATAGCCATGGGGGCAGTGGTTGAGCAGCGTGTGGCAGGAGTGTGGCAGCCCCTTGCATTTTTCAGTCGCAAGCTGCGGGATGACGAGCGTAAGTACAGCATTTTTGACCAGAAGTTGCTGGCACTGTTGCTGGCGCTGTACCTGGTGACCCGTCATTTTAATTTCTTATTGGAGGGCTGTTCTTTCACAGATTATGTAGCTCATAAAGATAAGATAGGATAAGATAAGATAAGCCTTTATTAGTCCCACAATGGGGAGATTCCAGGATTGCAACAGCACAGGGATATCAACACTCAGAGCAATAATTAGGAAGATACGAAAAATATAAATAAGAGCAGTGGATATACATACTGTACGTACACATAAATATATAAATATATATACAAAGTGCGGAGCATTGTAGCAAGATGGAATAAACAGCATAACTGTCTACTTAGTTATCCTACATAGTATGAATATGTACCCATACATATTGTCACCCTCCGTAGCGACTGATATTGTCCTAGTTGTATACTGGAGGGGACCATTTGTGTAAGTCTGTTGCGTCTTTTGCATTCAGTACTATTAGGTTGTCACTTTTTTTTGCTATCTCTGCGAGCAGCCCTGCTTAGGTTATACAGTCTGACAGCCGTAGGTAGGAAGGACCTGCAAAACCTCTCAGTTGCGCACCTAGGATGATGTAGTTTACTGCTAAATGAGCTCCTCAGTGCGTTCAATATGTCCTTCATAGGGTGGGACTAGGACTCCAGCAGAGATGACAATTTAGCCACCATCCTTCTCTCTCCTATCTCCTCCACTGGGTCAAGGCGTTGCCCCAGGACAGATCTAGCTTTCTTGATCAGTTTGTTCAGTCTCTTCCTTTCTTCTTCTTCTTCTTATTACTTATTATTCTACACTTATTGCATGTTTTTAGTCTTTTAGTTTTTTAGTTTATCTCTTTATCTCATCATGTTTTTAATGTTGCAGCATGGCACCGAGACAAATTCCTAGTTTGTGTACTACATGAACAATGGCAATAAATCTGATTCTGATTCTGATTCTGATTCCTATCAGCTGCTGTAATGCCGTTGCCCCAGCAGACCACTTCAAAAGTGATGGCTGATGCCACCACCGTGTCATAGAATGTCTTCAGCAGTCCCCCTTCTACACCAAAAGACCTGAGCCTCCTCAGTAGGAACAGCCTGTGCTGTCCCTTCTTGTAGAGTGCATCGGTATTGTGTGACCAGTCTAGTTTATTATTCAGATGAACACCAAGGTACTTATAGGATGTCACCACCTCAATGTCTGTTCCCTGTATGTTTACTGGTGCTGTGAGGGGTTGTCCTTGCCTGCGGCAGTCCACCACCAGCTCCTTAGTTTTCCTCGCATTGATCTGGAGGCAGTTCTGATGGCACCAGTCCACAAAGTCCTGGATAAGTCTTCTGTACTCAGCTTCATCTCCGTTGGAGATGAGGCCAACGATCGCAGAGTCGTCAGAGAACTTCTGTAGATGGCAGTGTGTTGTGTTGTGTGAGAAGTCCGCAGTATAAAGGGTGAACAGGAAGGGAGCTAAAACCGTTCCCTGGGGGGGGGGGGGGGGGGGCGTGCTACCGATGATCGTGTCGGACACACAATCTCGGTTCTCATAAACTGTGGCCAGTTAGTGAGGTAGTCCAGGATCCATGATGGCAGGTGCTGGTCCACCCCTGCGCACAGCAGCCTTGTCCTTCAGGATCATTGGTTGAATGGTGTTGAAAGCACTGGAGAAGTCAAAGAACATGATCCTCACCGCATTCCCGGGCTTCTCCAGGTGGGACAGAGAACGGTGAAGGAGGAAGATCACTGCATCCTCCACCCCAATGCCATGCTGGTAGGCGAACTGGAGTGGATCCATCGCTGGTCCCACCAGGGGGCGGAGGTGAGCAAGGAACCGCTAACGTTTGCTATGTCCAAGGTGACAGAGCCGTGGTCTGCTCGTCAACAACGCCATCTAGCGACCATCTCTGAGTTCACAACAGATGTTCAGCATGTGGCTGGCAAGTCCAACCCCATTGCTGATTGCTTGTCACATGTGCTGGTGTGTCTGGTGCACCTCGGGATGGATTTTTCTGCCATGGTCGCCGAGCATTCTAAATTGTCCTTAGGTATGACTGTGAGAGTGAATGGTTGTCTGTCTCTGTGTGTTGGCTCTGCGATGGACTGGCGATCTGTCCAGGGTGTACCCTGCCTCTCGCCCAAAGATGCTGGGATAGGCTCCAGCCCCCCGTGACCCGGAAAGGATTAAGCGGAGGAAGATGGATGGATGGATGGTCACCGAGCAGCCCAATGACCCAGACATCCTGGCCCTTCAGTCTACAGGTACAGCCCTCAAACTCGAGGAGGTGGTGATGCAGGAAAGCGGCCCTACTCTCCTCTACGACATCTCCACCCCTGCCCTGTTGTCCCTGTGGCTTGGTGCCATCAAGTTTTCAACTCAATTCACTCCCTCTCACACCCGGGAGTTTGGGCATCAGTGAAACTGGTTAATGCTAAGTTTGTCTGGCCAGGCCTCTCAAATCAAATCAAATCAAATCAAATCAACCTTTATTGTCATATTGCTGTACATACAACAGTAGTGCAGGCAAGATGAAATTGTGTTTCTCTCGGCATCCATATAAGTAAAAGAACATGATTTAAAACACACTCACACATATCTTCACCCGTCACCCCACCACATCCATTTACGCATCCCTGAGACATACTTGAAAAACTAACTAACTATAATATACAAATAATGTACATAATGTCCGTAGGTGCAGTAGTGTATACGAGAGATTCTGGATCAACTGTTCAGCATCCTAACAGCTTGTGGAAGGAAGCTGTTAATCAGTCTGGTGGTTCTGCCTCTGATGCTCCGGAATCGTTTGCCAGATGGCAGAAGTTCAAAGTGTTTATGCAGAGGGTGAGAACGGTCCTTGAATGTTCAGTGCCCTGCTCCTACAACGGTTCTGAAAAAGTTCTTGGACAGAGGGGAGGGAGACTCCAATTACCCTCTCAGCTCCCTTAACTATGCTCTGCAGGGCTTTTTTGTCTGACATACTGCAGCTGGAGTACCATGTAGCAATGCAGTATGTCAGAACACTTTCCACCACACTTCTGTAGAAGGTCCTGAGGATGCAGATGGGGAGAGAGGCCTGTTTGAGTTTCCTCAAGAAGTGCAGTCTCTGCTGGGCCCACTTCCTGATCCCCAAGGAATTCTTTTTCCAGGTCAGGTCCTGCGAGATCTGCACTCCAAGGAACTTGATGTTCTCCACTCTCTCCACTAAACGGCCGCTGATGCTGAGGGGGACGTGTTCAGGCTGTGACTGCCGGAAGTCGATAATCATCTCCTTCGTTTTGTCTACGTTGAGCACCAGATTGTTCTCCCTGCACCGGCCCTCCAGGTCTCTCACTTCTTCCCTGTACATTGATTCCTCATCCCTCTGAATAAGTCCCATCACTGTGGTGTCGTCTGCAAACTTAATAATCTGGTTCCCCTCGTGTCTGGATACACAGTCATGTGTTAGAAGTGTAAACAACAGTGGACTGAGTACGCAGCCTTGAGGGGATCCGGTGCTCAGCGTGACAGAGTTGGAGATGTTGTTTCCAACCCGGACAGACTGAGGTCTCTCAGTCAGGAAATCCAGGATCCAGAGACATGTGGCGGTGTTCAGACCAAGAAAGAGTAATTTCTCTTATCAGTCTCTGGAGAATAATGGTGTTGAATGCTGAACTGAAATCAGTGTACAGGAGTCTGGCGTAGGTGTCTTTCTGATCCAGGTGGGTCATGACAGAGTGCAGGGTGGTGACTATAGCATCCTCTGTGGAGCGGTTTGAACGATATGCAAACTGGAGCGGGTCATGTGATGCAGGGAGGTAGGCTGTAATGTGTGGTTTGACAAACCGTTCAAAACACTTCATCACAATTGGTGTCAGTGCAACAGGACGATAGTCATTCAGACAAGACACAACTGGTTTCTTTGCCACCGGTACAATGATAGAGGTCTTGAAGCATCTGGGAACGATGGCCTGACTCAGGGAGATGTTATAAATGTTAGTCAGTACATCTGCCAACTCGCTTGCACACGTCCCGGGATGTTGTCCGGACCTGCAGCTTTACATGGGTTGACTCTGGTTAGGGTCCTTCGTGTGTCCGCTGTGTTGATGGTAAAAGCTGGTCCGACCAATGGTGGGGATGGGCCAGCCCTCCCTCTGATTGTCAGGTTTGATGCTTCAAAACGTGCAAAGAAGTTGTTGAGCCTGTCTGGAAGCGAAGCATCGTCATCATCGACCCCCTGCCTAGACTTATAGCCCGTCAGTGTCCGAACTCCCTGCCACATCTGCTTGGTGTTCCTAGTGTCACAGAGGTGTCCCTGGATTTTCTCCGCATAGGCGTGCTTCGCCGTCTTAATTCCCTTTGAGAGCGCAGACCTGGCAGAGCGGAGGGCGATCCTGTCCTTCACTCTGAAGGCTGCATCTCTGGCTGTAAGCAGCAAGCGCACCTCTGCGGTCATCCAGGGCTTATGGTTTCTCTGCAGGGATGTCAAGGAGTGAGTGGCCACATGTTTGGCGTGTCAATGCGCTGAAGTCCACCAGCACACCAAGGCACCCTTCAAACAGTTTCAGAGTCCGACTAAATGTTTTGACCACATACATGTGGATCTGGTGGGCTCCCTACCCCCTTCACAAGGTTTTACACACCTACTTACATAGTGGATCAGAGCACCAGGTGGCCAGAGGCGGTCCCTCTGTCCTCCACTTCAGCCGTGCATGTGACAAGCGTGTTTCTTTCTTCCTGGGTTGCGCATTTCGGCACTCCATCAGATATTGCCTCTGATAGGGGCCCCCAGTTCGTGTCGGAGCACTGGTTGGCACTTGCAAGGTCCTTGGGGGTGCAGGTACACTGCACTACAGTGTACCACCCTCAGGCCAACAGCTTGTGTGAACATTTTCACCAGTTGCTTAAAGCAGTGCTGCGTGCTGCGCTCTCTGATGGTAATTGGGTGGATCGTTTGCCTTGGGCAATGCTTGGGTTGCGTTCAGCTCCTAAGGAAGATCGCTATGCTTCACCTGCTGAACTGGTGTTCGGTCAACTGCTCCAAAAGTTCTGCCCTGCAGACCGGCCCCGCCATCTACCCTTTTTCATCCAAAAGTGCACTGGCTTTGAGCCCCGTTCACTACTGTTTTCTGCAATCGTTTGTGCCTACTGAGCTCAGTTCAGCCCGTTTTGTTTTTGTGCGACATGACGCTCACCGCTCACCTCTCCAATCCCCATATGACGGTCCATTCCAGGTTCTGGAGATGGGCCCTAAGAATTTTGTGCTGGATATGGGTGGGCGTAAAGAGTGGGTCACGTTGGATAGGCTTAAGCCAGCGCACATTGTAGCGGATGAGTTTATGTTTCCAGTCCAGGTCCCCCGTCAGGGTCACCTCCTTTCTAGGACCCCGGCTAGGTCAGCACAAGATGAGGTTTCAGGTTTCCAGCCTACTATGGACTGTGTTTCACCTGCCCATCGTCCACGTAGACACCTGCATGACAGGTTTCTCCTGTGGTTCCAGCTGGAAGACAATGTAGCCGTTATGGCAGGCTCATCAGGCCCTCAGTGAGAGACTGATTTGGACTACTTGAGTCCCCTCTGGGTGTTTGGTGGGCTGTGTGACAGACTGAAGAGTGAACCTCTCACTCAGTGGGACTTGGGGTTGGGGGTGTGGTTTGTGTTTCCCGGTTTTGGAGTCCGGGAGTGGTTACAGTTAGTTGTTGGTGGTACTTTGAGGAGTAAAAATAAAAACTCACCTTCGGCTCCTGTGTTTTTTCCTCTTGCCACGGTATTTCACATTTTGATCATTTTTGTGATCATACGCTACCCTTTCATTGTCCACCTAGTTAGCTTAGCATAGCACAGCTGTCCTGTTTGTTATGCCTCTGACATTCCAAATACCACTGCATGGGCTCTAATGGACCTGTGTGACTCTCAGTTGTTACCTGACTTTTTTATATATGGCTTTGTGTATGCAGAATCCCTCAGTTGTTGCTTTTCACATTACTGTTATTGTTATTAGCCTAGTTAGCTTCCAGCTGCTAGTGTGTTATTTACTCTTGTAATAAACTTTGTCTCATGCCTAATAACACTGCATAGACTCAAATAAATGTGGGTGATAAAGTCATTAATAGTTGGTATGGTAAAGACTCTGATTTTACTTGATAATAATAATGGATTAGATTTATATGGTGCTTTACATGTCAAGTGACATCTTAATGTGCTTACAGTGAGTCCATTATTCATTCACTTCAGACAGACATTGATAGTGGTAAGCTACTATTGTAGCCACATCTGCCCTGGGTCAGACTGATGGAAATGTGGCTGCCCATCCGTGCCACTGGCTTCTCCAACCACTACTGAACATTTACCTATACACATTCATACCAAGAGTCATGGACACTTGAGGCAAGGTGGGTAAAGTGTCTTGCTCAGGGACACTTGCTCTTCATTAGAGACTCGCTGTCAGGAAGACATTTCCTAGTGGACTCCGGCTCACAGGCCGGTGGCAGGCAGTGGCCCACATGTCTTGCTGAGGGACACAATGGCAGGATGGCTGGGGAGAGCGGGATTCAAACCACCAACCCTCTGGTTATTGGACGACCCGCTCTACCTCCCGAGCCACTGCCGCCCACATTTCCTTCCTCCATTCCATTTTCGCTGAGCACCAAGCTGAATGGCAGGAAGGTCCATTTTTATATGGTCTTTGGCATGACCCAGCTGGGACTTGAACCCCGACCTCCCAGTTGTGGGGCGAATGCTCTGCCTCTAGGCCACCACTCCGGTGGTGGCTTAGATGTATTTAAGAGACTATAACACACTGATACCCCATATTCCTTCCCCCACAAGAAACCACGAGGGAAGTGGCCGAATGTTTTCTCCAAGTCCACAAAACACATGTCCACTAGTTGGGCAAACTCCCATATTGAGTCCACTACAACGTCAACAGTTAGTAAGTGGACATTTCAAACAGCATGACATTATCTCTATAGTTATTAATCAATATTGTGGTTGCTCTTGGTGTGGACAGCCCTTTGTAGTACTCCTTGGCCATCAGAGAACTCACTCGTTTTCAAAGTGATGAGACAGGGTGTAGCACAATGCATTATGAAAGAAGGCCTAGTAAACTGTATCATGGGGATGACTAAAAGAGAGCCTAAAAAGCACAAAGCAAGAATGAGTGCACTGTGTGCAGGGCTTTAAAAGACACAATCCAGTAATGCACCTGTGTCAACAAATGTCACCAACAATTTAAGACATGGGTGTCAAACTCATTCCATGGAGGGCCAAGACCCTGCAGGTTTTACCTCCACCCAGTGTCTTCAACAGGTGATTTCACTGAATTTCTTCCCACTGATTGCTGATCAGTGAAAACACCTGCTGAAGGCACTGGGTGGAAGTAAAACATGCAGGGTCTTGGCCCTCCATGGAATGAGTTTGACACCCTTGATTTAAGAGGAAGCAAAAAGGCAACAAATCTCAGCGTGTACACATACCAAGGCCTTGATAAGTTTTGTATATGACTTTTAAGGGTAATTAATTTGTTGATAATAAATTCCGTGGCTTCCTGCGGAGGGGGAGTCTGGATTGTGGAGGCTGAGTGCTATGCTGGGATATCTTCTGCCATTCATTTCATTACTGTCTGTCAAGTTGATCAGCCAAGACAATATAGGCACAGTTCCACTGCGGCAGCGTATGAATCATCTGAATGATGAAGACAAGGCTGTGTGAGCGTGTGTGAGTGTGGACTGATCCCTCTGCGAGTGTGCGTGTGTGTGGTAGCAATCACTACTCATAAGTGCTTCTAAAACAAATTGGTGTCCCAGAGCCAACATGTAGTGATTTATTTAAAGATTTGTTTATCTTTCATTTATGATTTGGTGAATTGGAAATTAAAAGTTTAACCCGAGTATCACAGACTCTGCTCAGAATACCGAAAAATTGCAGGAGTCTGTAACTCCCCGTCTGTTATCGGCGTTAATCAGAGGAGCCTAATATGCTTCCAATTTCACTTCAAAAGGGCATTTCCATATCCATCATGCAACAAAAGACCAAATAACTTATCATATGAAAGACAGTAGAATGACTCCAGATATTTCAATGAATATCATTACCTAAGTTTTTTGTTGTTGTCATTCATGTAGCAAAGACCTTGAGGAAACACAGACATCCAAGCTGTTCACAGAGTTTGAACTGCAAAGAAATCTGGTAAGTAAAGATAAACATTTTTCTAAATGCTATTGGTGATTTTATCAGGGTTTTCATGTGTTATGTTTCAATAGACAAAATTAAAGACACACTGCAGTGGATATGGATCCTCTTAAAAACATATTTACATTGTCTAAAATTGCATCTTATGCCCTTTTTTCCCCACAAAAAAAAAACCTTTCATGGTCTTACAGTTGCTTGTGAAAATCGTTTCCTTTTTCTTCCTCCTTAGGATCTATGAATATTTTAATTAGGCCCACTTACATCCCACCCATGAAGATACTGATGTGCCGCCTCTTCTGGAGGACCATGGCACACAAAAGTCTTAGCGGTTGAACGACATGCCCACTTGTATGGGTAGCCCAGAATCAGAATCAGAATCAGAATGAGATTTATTGCCATTGTTCATGTAGGACACAAACTAGGAATTTGTCTCGGTGCAATGCTGCAACATTAAACATGGAGTAGCACTAAAGATAAAAATAAAAAACTATGCATGCAATAAAATGTAGAATATGAATGAGTAATACTAATCTATGTAATTTTTAAGTATATTAACAAGCAGCAGATATTGTGGAGTTCCACATAGTGCAGTCGGTAGTGCAAAAGAAAACAGTGATAATTATCATGAGTCCGGTTGAGCTGCTGTACGTAGTGCACGAGAGTCTAATAAGTCACTTAGCAGCAGTCTGATGGCAGAGGGGAAGAAGCTGTTCATGTAGCGGGAGGTTTTAGTCTGAATGGACCGAAGTCTTCTGCCTGAGGGGAGGGGGGCAAACAGTGCGTGTCCAGGGTGTGAAGGGTCGGCTATGATCCGACCTGCACGCCTCCGGGTCCTGGAGATGTACAGGTCCTGGAGGGATGGGAGCTTGCAGCCGATCACCTTCTCAGCAGCGCGCACAACGCGCTGCAGTCTTAGTCTGTCCCTGGCGGTGGCTCCTGCGTACCACACGGTGATGGAGGTGGTGAGGATGGACTCGATGATGGCCGTGTAGAACTGCACCAACATCTTGGTGGGTAGCTTGAGCTTCCTCAGCTGCCACAGGAAGAACATCCTCTGCTGGGCCTTTTTGATGAGTGAGCTGATGGTCGGCTCCCACTTGAGGTCCCGGGTGATGGTGGTGCCCAGGAAGCGGAAGGAATCCGCAGTGGTGATGGGAGAGTCTGTGAGGGTAAGGGGGGGCAGAGGGGCTGTGACTTTTCTGAAGTCCACGATCATCTCCACTGTCTTCAGAGCGTTCAGCTGCAGGTTGTTGTGGCTGCACCAGGACGCCAGCTGGGCCACCTCTCTCCTGTAGACAGACTCGTCGCCGTTGGAGATGAGCCCGATGAGGGTGGTGTCATCCGCAAACTTGATCAGCTTGACAGACTGGTGGCTGGAGGTGCAGGAGTTGGTGTACAGGGAGAAGAGCAGGGGGGAAAGTACACAGCCCTGGGGTGATCCGGTGCTGATGCTAACAGAGTCTGAGATAGTCTTTCCCAGCCGCACATGCTGCCTCCGGTCCGTCAGGAAGTCGGTGATCCACCTGCAGAGGGAGTCAGGCACGTTGAGCAGGGACAACTTGTCCTGGAGCAGAGTGGGGCGGATGGTATTGAATGCAGAGCTGAAGTCCACAAACAGGATCCTGACGTAGGTTCCCGGGGAGTCCAGGTGCTGCAGGATGGAGTGGAGGGCCAGGTTGACTGCGTCGTCCACAGACCTGTTGGCTCTGTAGGCAAACTGCAGCGGGTCCAGGAGGGGAGTGGTGATGGTCTTGAGGTGGGGCAGGACCAGGCGCTCAAAGGACTTCATGACTACAGAGGTGAGCGCTACAGGTCTGTAGTCGTTAAGTCCAGTGATCCGTGGCTTCTTGGGGACAGGGACGATGGTAGAGGTTTTGAGGCAGGCCGGCACGTGGCATGACTTCAGGGAGGTGTTAAAAATGTCTGTGAAGACAGGAGTCAGCTCCTCCGCGCAGTGTCTCAGGGTGGAGGGAGCCCAGAATAACAGTTGAAACTATATTGGCCCTTAAAAGCAGTTTATGGGTAAAACCCATCTTAATTTGGGTCAAATTTTCAAAGCAGTTGTCCAAAAATGGTAGCTGGCACAGGAGGCTAAATTGACTCTTTAGTTCCTTCTGAGCCATAGCCAGTGCTTAGTACTGATTGGTTCAGTTATAGCAGTGCTTCTCAATTATTTTTTGCAAAGCCCCCCCTAGGAAAGAGAAAATATTTCGCGCCCCCCCAACTCGCCGCAGTGACTATAAATAAGATCATTATCTATAAAAATTGTATAAGTATACCTAAAATTGTATCCTTTTTAACATTAACAAAAGAAAAAAGCAATATAAATCAACTTTCAACAAATATTAACTTTATTTTGCCACACAGAAACCCTGTTATAGTCTAAAACAGAAAAAAAAAACTTAAAGTGCATCAAAGTGCCTGAAATAAAAAATATGTCAATCCTTATTTAAACTAGAAACATTTTTGACCAACTGAACCATTTGATGCTGAGAAAAATAATTCAATCAATAAATAATATTAAATGTAAATTGATCTGGAACATTAACACAGGAGTACCAATATATTTAACATTTTAGTCTGAAGAAAAAGGTAGAAAAAGGCAGTATCAACTCCTCTGCAATTGTGTGGGGTTTTTTGCACTGCGCAATTTGGTGCGCCACTTTAAATGATGCTGAAAGTGCTCGCTGGTTTACTGATGTAGCGTTCACAAAGCGGGATGATTGTTGGCCGTACTCCGCACGTTTTTGCTGAAAAAAATCAAGCGGCTTATCAACGTGTTGAGGATGTAATGTCTGTAGGTGACGTCTTAATTTATTTGGCTTCATGCTGTCCGCTGCCAACACTTTCAGACACAGTGAACACACCGGTCTTTCCTCGTCTCCCACCGTAGTCAGAGTGAAGTCAAGCGCTAGATAAGCTTCGTCATACTTCCTCGTCTTAGCTTTTGGGAGACTTTCATTTGTCTCTTTACCTGTGTCGCTCTCCGCCTTTCTTTTCGTTACTGTTAAATATTTCTCCATGGTGTCTCTCGAGGGGTTTGTTGACAGCAATTTAAAAAGTTTTAAACTCCCGCACAGACTTTGACAATGAGAGCGCCACTGCACCACCTGCTGCCGTGGATGTGCAATTACACTTTACACGGCAAAAGCAAAGCCTGTTCCCCGGGGTCACACGTGCCCCCACCGGCATCGCATCGCGCCCCCCCAGGGCGGCGCGCCCCACTATTTGAGAAGGACTGAGTTATAGTGACATCACAAAAACAGTCCGTCTGAACTTGCTTTCTTTCAAGGATTGGAACTTAAATGAACTTTCACAGCAGAAAAACACAGACATGACACATGAGTGATTTCACTCTTGATAAGTCTTGTATGTCATAAAAAACATGTTACAGACATGTTGACAAGGAAAAAAATCTGATTTTCACTGGTATGTTACTTTAAGGGAAAGATCTGATTCAGTTGGTGAGAGTGCCAATGTGGTTCTCAATCAAATAAATACATTATTTACATAGCAGTTTATACAGTATACATCTGAAAAAGAAGTGCATTGAATTTAGTGAAGGTGATATCTTTTTGCTTACTGAAATTTTGAACATTTCATGAGTGGGGTTTTAGTTTTTTTCCTACCCTGCTCCATGACATGACTGCTTTTCCCCTTATTATTTCTTTTGTGTCTGTTTTCAGTCAGGTTCGTTTGTCAGGCCGCTGAGAGCCTTGGGGTTTGCCTGCTTCCTGACAGCCGACAGCCACGCCCCCTCCTCCTGTCAGGGTCACAGCTGCTAGCTGCTTGTCACTTGTGTTTCACTCAGCACACTCACTCACTTACACACATACTCAAACACACACACATGCTGCACTCAGCACACGCACACACCATTCATTCTCACTCACATGCTCGCACACCTACGCACTCATTGCACGCACCGGCATGCACTCAGTTGATTAGTAAGTTGCAGTATTTAAGTTCTGTGTTCACTGATGTGCATCGCCGGGTTATTGTTTGTCCCACACAGTGTTTGTCCTGCTCAGTGTTTGAACTTACTGCTTGCACTGGTGTTTGTTGGATCGTTTGCATTTTTCACCAGCTTGCCTTCAGCCGTTTTGTTCCACTGGGACTGCTACTTGGGCTTGTCTCAGACTGCTCCAGCTCTGTAAGTTTTTCCCTATGTTTTCCCACACCTTACCAGTTCCGTCTGGAAGCGCCCTGGGTTCCTCTGCCTCCCTCCACTCACAGTTCCGCCTGTAGCACCTGGTCCATTTTCTCCATGTTCAATTTCCCGCAAGCTGTAGAGCGTCCTGTCAGTCTCCCTCATTTGCTAGTGTCATTCATCTGTTTCTACCTGGACTGTCCTCACGTTTTTTGTTAATAAAACACACTCAACTCACTCCTGCATTTGGTTTTCATCCTTACCCCTACATGCGCTGCGTAAAAGCGCACGCATATGACAGAATAACCCGGCCATGAATTAGGAAAACCAGTGGAGGAGTTGAGTGTGCATTTTTCTTTTCCACATTCACATGTCTGTGTTTTTCACCCACCTGAGTTGCGCTATGGACTACTGGAGCGAGGAGGAGCTACGTGCACTGGTCCATCTGGAGGACGCCTTCTCAAGGACGCAGGGGCAGTGTTCTTCTGAGGACGTTCGTGCGGCCCGGGACACCGCAGCAGAGGTAATGGAATTGTGTCCCGACCTTTTGTTTTTTTCAGAGTCGGCTGACATTTTATTATCCATCTTTGCTCTGCCGAATGTGGAGCTTGGGAGGGACTCCCCGACGCTGAAGCTGTCTCCGTCCAAGAAGAGACGCTTGCGATGGAGGAGGCCATCCTCCTTCCGCACCGCTCCCGCTCTGGCTCCACCTCCAGAGCCTGGGTCCACTCTTTTCATGGAAGAACACAGACTGGCGATACTGGCGGATATCGACCGCCTCATGGAGGAGGAAAGACTCGCAGCCAAGCTGTTTTATCCTCCTGTTGCCTCGCCTTCAGCCACCTTCTCCTCAGCTTTTACATCTGCCAAGGTAGAGGAGGCAGTTTTTTTCTTCTGACTGACCTTCCCCTGCGCCCGTTTGGGAGCCTCCTCCGCCATCGACTGAGGAGCCCAGGCCCATGTTGGACGTGGAGGAGGAAGGAACCACACCAGACGCCGCTGGAGACATCAAGAACTGGGAGAAAAGGCAAGTTCTTTCTCATTTAATCTCCACTTTTGATTAACAATTTTGCCTGTTTCCTGGTCAGGAGACTCAGGGTTCGCAGTCCCCTGAGTACTCTGCTCCAGCGGCATGTCATAACCCCTCACCTGTCATCTCTGAATCCTCTCTGTGTGCTCCTGTGAGTTTGTCGGCCCCAGAACCTAGTCGCTGGAAGGGGAGGAACCAGAAGCCCTGGAGGATTCAGTTCCAGGGTCAGCGGTGAGACAGTTCTCAGCCACCATGCCGGATGAGCCACCAGCATGGGAAATGGTGCCTGGGGGCTTTGAGACTGCAACTACCATCACACCTGCTGCCGGGGCTGCCGCAGCAGAGTCACCCAGCAGGCCAGACCTCCAGCGGACCAGGCCCAAAACGTCATCGCCCAGATCAACGGAGTCCTGGATGGCAGTTGAGCTCGAGTGCAGGCAAGTTCTCTCTCTAGTTTTTCTTATGTCAGTTTTAGAGAGATCTTGTCTGGCTCTTGGTGAGGAGAGTTGGGTGCAGCCCTTAGCTGCATCTGGATTCACCTCACCGGGTTATTCCCCTGCCGGTGACCCTAACCATCTTTCCTCTCCTGTATATCCTGAGCTTCCTCCTGGGGTCGCTGGAGAGAATCCACCGCCGCCAGGGGTCCCCGCAGATGACGACGACGAGAGTCCAGCTTTCCCGGTGGAGGTCGACATGGGTGTAGCACCTTCCAAGCCTGATGAGCAATCGCATCCTGGATCACTGGAGTCTTGGACGGCGGTGGAGCCCGAGTTCAGGCAAGTACGCTCCTTAGTGTCTTTTTTGCCCATTTTGGAGCCATCTTGCCTGACTCTTGGTGAGGAGAGCCAGGGGCAGCTTGCTGCCGCACCCGGGTTCACCTCACCGGGCTCTGCCACTGCTGGCGACCCTGACCTGGTCTTTCTTCCCCCTGTCTCTGAGTTCCCTGCCAGGGTCGCCGGAGAGCAGCCGATGCTGCCTGAGACCAGTGAGGATCCGGGTTCGCCTTCGGAGCTCGCGGAGGAGGTCACCACGGATGCCTTTGTCCCCGGTGAGGCCAGCCTGGATCCAGCTCCCCGTCTGCCAGAGGCCGTAGCTTGGGTTCCATCCTAGTCCAGGTCTCCATGGGCACCATGCCTCAGCCTGAGGCCCACCAAGGGTGCGGCGCTGGCCCAGCCGGGTTCTGCCGCGGGTGCAGCAGTGGCCCAGCCGGGTTCCTCCGTGGGTGCAACCATGGCCCAGTCAGGGTCATCCGTGGGTGCGACAAAGGCCCAGCCGGGGCCCACCATGGGTGCAACTTTGTCCCGGACTGGGACCATCATGGGTGCAGCTACTCCTCTGCGCGCCTCCCTAATTGTGGGTCTCCCTGTGGGACAGCCACCACCCGAGCTGCCCTTCCTGAACTGGTGGCTGAAGTTCCCAGGCCGGCCACCTGATGTACTGTGCCGTTGGGTTAGGTGGCCTTATTTTACACATATACTCAAACACACACACATGCTGCTCTCAGCACATGCACTCACCATTCATTCTCACTCACATGCTCACACACCTACGCGCTCATTGCATGCACCGGCATGCACTCAGTTGATTAGTAAGTTGCAGTATTTAAGTTCTGTGTTCACTGATGTGCATTGCAAGGTTATTGTTTGTCCAACACAGTGTTTGTCCTGCTCAGTGTTTGAACTTTATGCTTGCACTGCTGTTTGTTGGATCGTTTGCATTTTCCACCAGCTTGCCTTCAGCCGTTTTGTTCCACTGGG
Source organism: Pholidichthys leucotaenia (assembly GCA_020510985.1). Classification (NCBI taxonomy): domain Eukaryota; kingdom Metazoa; phylum Chordata; class Actinopteri; order Cichliformes; family Pholidichthyidae; genus Pholidichthys; species Pholidichthys leucotaenia. Next base: position 259,748,009 of record CM035843.1, read on the forward strand.
ACTGCTACTTGGGATTGTCTCAGACTGCTCCAGCTCTGTAAATTTCTCCCTATGTTTTCCCACGCCTTACCAGTTCCATCTGGAAGCGCCCTGGGTTCCTCTGCCTCCCTCCGCTCACAGTTCTGCCTGTAGCGCCTGGGCCATTTTCTCTATGTTCAATTTCCTACGAGCTGTAGAGCGACCTGTCAGCTTCCCTCATTTGCTAGTGTCATTCATCTGTTTCTACCTGGACTGTCCTCACGTTTTTTGTTAATAAAAGACACTCAACTTATTCCTGCGTTTGGTTTTCATCCTTACCCCTACATGCGCTGTGTAAAAGCGCACACATATGACAGAACAAGTGTTGGATGAATATAATCCCACTAAAATGACTCAAGCTCCAAATTCACTGGTGCAATATATTGTCCATTCATTGTCTTTTCATGCTCATGGTTTCCTTGATCTGTTCACTTTTTCCCCAGGGAGGCAGAAATGTTTATGTCAAAGTCAGTTATTTTAATTAACACTGTAGGAAGTCTGAGACTGCTGAGGATCACTCCACATTTTATGAAAGTGCTGCCTGTTCATAGGATTGTAAAATCTAAATTGTTGGATGCGCTTGGTCACAACTGACACATATGGAATGTCCTTGTCAGTGTAGGACCTGTGACACATTGGTCTGAAAGACTTTAATGTAAAACCACTATGTCAGTATTTGAAGTTAAAGAATGGCAACTCTGAGGGGTAATACCTTCTTTGAAAGTGCCATGAATTCCTTAAGTTTGTGCCTGTGCTGGTTTCTTTGTTTAAACCTTTTTTGACCTGTGGATTCTCCATCCATCCATCCATCCATCCATCCTCTACCGCTTTTCTGGGGATCCGGGTTGCGGAAGCAGTAGTCCAAGTAAAGATGTCCAGTCCTCCCTCTTCCCAGCCACCTCCTCCAGTTATCCTATCAGTTTTCCTGTGGATTCTGTGTTTACTTGTCTTTCAACTCGCTGAGTTACTATGTACTAAATATTAGCTGGCCTGTCAACTATAGGCGGTTTTTTTTAGTATGAAAACTGTGACTTTTTCCTCATGCATTTCAGACTTTTCACATAAATTTTACTCTCTGCAACTGTTTTTGAAAATTTGAGAATTTTTGTTTTTTGAATATTTGATTAAAAAAAAACCTTTTGTTTAGTTTTCTTTCAAGGTCATCGGTAGTCACTGGTTATGGCTCTGAAATCACAAGTTCCAGACCCCCGATTTAACTACTAAAAACTTGGGCACCCCGGTAGACTGCCTCCTAATGATCCCAGTAGTTGGCGGGGGCAGCTTGCCTCTGAGGGGGAGGAGGGACTTTCCCGGGTCTCTTAGGGAAAATTGGTCCTGAGTGGAGGGCCAGACAAAGAGCGGTCCAGTGGATCCCCATAAAAAGTTCCAACAAGGATCCTGCACTCCCTGCCCTGTATGGGGTTACCGTGATCCTGCCCTGTAGCCTTGCTAGGGAGAGTTGCTTTACAGCAAGTGCCCGGTGACCAGGTTTCTGCCCATAGGACCTGACAGGGCTCAATCCAAAGAAGCCACATGGGTCCACCCTCCAGTGAGCTCACTTCCTGCTGGAGGGATCATGAGAATCACGATGCTATGTGAACTGGACAGCAACTGCAACCATTTTTATACAAAAGCTCTTCATTTCAGGGGCTCAAAAGTAATTGGACAACTGACTCAGAAACTGTTTCATGGGCTGCAAGGGCTATTTCTACATCAATCCATCTCATCATGGAGGTAAATCATGCAGGTAAAAAGGGCTTGAGTTGATTTCAGGTGTTGCATTTGTATTTGGAAGTTGTAAACCCACAACATGCAATCAAAGGAGCTCTCAATAGAAGTGAAACAGACCATCCTTAAAAGAAGAAGAAGAAGAAATCCATCAGAGAGATGGCAGAAATGGTAGTAGTGAGCTCGGGATCTCATAAAGGCCTGGACATCCACAGAAGACAACAGTAGTGGTGATCACAGGATCCTTCCCATGGTGAAGAAAAATCCCTTCACAACATCCTTCCAAGTGAAGAACACTCTCCAGGAGGTAGGTGTATCAATATCAAACTCTACCATAAAGCAAAAAATTTCATGAGCATAAATACAGAGAATTCACCACAAGGAGCAAACCATTAATTAGCCTCAAAAATTTAAAGGCCAGATTAGAGTTTGCCAATATCTAAAGAAGCCAGTCGAGTTCTGGAACAGCATCCTTTGGACAGATGAAACCAAGATCAACCTGTTCCAGAATGTTGGGAAGAAGAATATACGGAGAAGTCTTGGAATGGCTCATGATCCAAAGCACACCACATCGTCTGTAAAACATGGTGGAGGCAGTGTGATACATGGGCATGCACACCTTCCAGTGGCACTGGATCACTAGTGTTTATCAATGATGTGACAGAAGACAGAAGCAGCTGGATGAATTCTGAGTAATTCAAGTAATCCATACATACAAAGAAATCAAGGCAGCTATGTTTACAAAACAAGTTATATTTAATAAAGTGGAATGACACAAGGAATAAGTATTGAACACATTTTGTGAAATTTATTTAATATTTAGTAGAAAAGCCTTTGTTGGTAATAACAACTTCTAGACACCTCCTGTACAGAGAAACTAGGCACAGGAATTGCTCAGAAGTGACTTTAGCCCATTCTTCCATGCAAGCTGCCTTCAAATCTTGAAGGTTCCGTGGGTGTTTTCTGTGAACTCTGATCTTCAGTTTGTTCCATAGATTTTCAGTTGGATTCAAGTCAGGTGACTGATTGGGCCATTCTCGCAGCTTTATTTTCCTTCTCTGGAGCCAGTTGAGAATTTCCTTGGCTGTGTGTTTGGGATCATTGTCTTGCTGAATTGTCCATCCTCGTTTCATCTTCAGCATCTTGGCAGATGGCAACAGGTTCTTCTCAAGGATTTTTCTGTACATTTGTAGTGGATTTAGATTAATGGGTTTATAGGTGTTTCATTGTTGGTACAAGTAATAATGTAAATATGAATGTGAGTGGGGATGAAAATTTCCTACTATTACACAACCATATCCTTGTAGGGCACCAGTCCAGATAATGGACAATTTTATTAACAATTCTTGATTTGTACCAATTATGAATCAGTCTAAAAAAAACCCTTTTGTGAGTTCTTGTCTGCTTATAATCAAGAAGATGGACATGAAATTAAACAATAACTCCCATGTGTCTTTCAATAGTATAAGAAATGTCAGAATGAGTTAACACATTTCAATGATTTTAAAATAAAGAATTCAACATGTATCACAGGTATCATAGATGGCTATTGAATTACTGAGCATCACCTGCGAATCAAACATTTTTGGAATCAAATAAACGATAGTTTGACTTGGCAATATCGCTCTATAAAAGCAAGAAATCTCTGTGTGTGTGTGTCACACTTCATAGGACATCATCGGATGGCCTATGATCTCTGCCTGAACATCATAGGGAATGAACTCAGGCATCATAAGACACATAGACAAATGTGTCTTTATGATGTCATATAGACCATGTGTCTTTAGACAAATGTGTCTTTATGATGTCATATAGACCATGTGTCTTTGAACTCAGGCATCATAGGACACATAGACAAATGTGTCTTTATGATGTCATATAGACCATGAAGAAAGAAATCTGTGTGTGTGTGTGTGTGTGTGTGTCTGTGTCTGAGTGTGTGTGTGTCACGCTTCATAGGACATCATAGGATGATCTCTGCCTGAACATCATAGCACGTCATGAACTCAGGCATCATAGGACACATAGACAAATGTGTCTTTATGATGTCATATAGACCATGAACTCAGGCATCATAGGACGACTCGCGATGCCTATATGACGGCACATAGACAAATGTGTCTTTATGATGTCATATACATCAAGCCCATGGCACATGGACAGATATGTCTTTATGATGTCATATACAGTGACATACATCAGGCAACATGTCTTTATGATGTCATATACATCAAGGCTGCCTTCATGTCTTTATAATGTCATACACAGTGAGTCCATGCTGGAAAACCTCTTTTTGCTCGTATCTGTTTTCTTGATCCTGTCCATGAACTGAAATTACGGTGCACCTATCCCTCAACCAGTGGTCTCAACGAAGAAGAAGACCCACCAGATGGAGAGCAATAGAATGGCGACAACTGCTGCACGTCAGAAAAGATGCTAAGAAGATGAAACAAATGAGGTTCCAGCAGTACATCGCACCCGTCTGAGACAGGAGGACACCCTTCACCAGCATAGAGTACGACAGACTTTAAAGCACGTTTCTAGGACATCATAGGACAGCCTATAATCTCTGCCTGAAATCTGTGTGTGTGTGTGTGTGTCACGCTTCATAGGACATCATAGGATGGCCTATGATCTCTGCCTGAACATCATAGGACATCCTATGAACTCAGGCATCTTAGGACACATAGACAAATGTGTCTTTATGATGTCACACTCTATGTATCTTTATGATGTCACACTCTATAAAAACAAGAAATCTGTGTGTGTGTCTGTCACGTTCGTAGGACATCATAGGATGGCCTATGTCATAGGAGACATGTCAGAGATCATAGGCCCTATGATCTCTGCATGAACATCATAGGACGCCCTATGAACTGTTTTTGCTCAGATCTATTTTCATGATCTTGTCCATGAACTGAAATTATGATGCACCTATCCCTCAACCAGTGGTCTGAACGAAGAAGACCCATCAGATGGAGAGCAATAGAATGAGGAGAACTGCTGCACGTCAGAAAGGATGAGGATGAGGATGAGGATGAGGTCTCAAGAAGAAGAAGAAGAAGAAGAAGAAGAAGAAGAAGAAGAAGAAGAAGAAGAAGAAGATCCACCAGATGGAGAGCAATAGAATGATGACAACTGCTGCACGTCAGAAAAGATGCCATGAAGATGAAACATCTGAGGTTCCAGCAGTACATCACACCCATCTGAGACAGGACGACACCCTTCACCAGCATAGGGTATGACAGAATTTAAAGCACATTTCTAGGACATCATAGGACAGCCTATAATCTCTGCCTCATCATCATAGTGCATCTTATGAACTTCTTATAAACTCAGGCATCATAGGATGACTCGCCATGCCTACATGACGGCAAATGTGTAACTTTGACGAATGCCAGTCTACACTACAAATGTGTAAAATGCCAAGCAAAGCTCTGATTTTCTCCGGGTGCTCTGGTTTCTTGGTTTCTATGAGCATGCACGGACCTTCCTGAACAGGGTCGAAAGCCACTTTTTCAGGATCGTGCCCATGAACTGGAATTACAACGCACCTATCCCTCAACCAGTGGTCTGAACGAAGAAGACCCATCAGATGGAGAGCAATAGAATGAGGAGAACTGCTGCACGTCAGAAAGGATGCCGTGAACATAAAACACCTCAGGTTCCACCAGTACCCCGCAGGCATGACTGTGAACAACAACACAGCTGTCTGAGACAGGAGGAGACCCTTTAGTGGTCTGAATGAAGAAGAAGACCCACCAGATGATGTCTATATGATGGCACATAGACAGAGCACATGACTCCCTACAAGACATACAGTATATACAGTATATAGACACAGGTAAGCAACATAGCACAGAACAGTGACAGGCAGGAGGAGAAGTAACAAGCAGCCCCAGATGGCAGGGCATATTTTGTGTGATTTTTATGTTTTGCTGCATACAAAAGCCATCACATGTGATTGCCACTTAGTGCTGTGTTGCTATACCAACTGTCCTGTAACTGGCAAGAATTCTGTTCCAATGCATTCCCTCTACGGGCATGCACGGGTTTCTACAGGCTTGCACGGGTATGCACTAGTATATATACTGTAGACACAGGTAAGCAACATAACACAGAACAGTGACAGGCAGGAGAAGAAGTAACAAGCAGGGGCAAACAGCCCCAGATGGCAGGGCAATGCATCCCCTCTACGGGCATACACGGGTATGCACTAGTACTGGAAATTGGAAAACCATAAATAGCATTGGTTAAGAGAAGTGCATGCAATTTTATGAAGCAAAAGGACAAAATGCATTTTTGAAATTCTGATAGGAGTTGCATGAAAGTAAGTTTAAAGAACTTACACTAGGAATATTCTGAAGAATTAAGTTGTATTAAAAACAGACCGTCAGCACAGAGTCAGATTGCGTCCCGGTGGCAGCAGGGCCCCCACGTGCCAACCTTGATTCAGGTGGATGTCCGTGGAGTCTGTTGAGAAATAGACTGGTAGACAGATTCTACACGGCCGTGCTCCTGAGATTGCAAATGGGAGTTGGGTTTTCCAGCAAGCCTGGGTGAGGTCTCTTCTTATGCACTGAAGAAGAAATTTGTTTATTATACAAGGTCCAATCAGAAAGTCAAATTGGGACAAAAACACGCCACAAATCCATTTCTTCTGATGTATCGTGGCTGGAATGAGTTGGTTTAAGTTAAGCAAAAATCAGACAAAATCTTCTTACACTGCAATTTAAAGAAAAGGATTAAAATAAGGAAAAAGTGAACTTAAAGAAAAACAGTTTTCACAGAGCATGGGGACTCTGGGTCTACTTGGAAAAAAGAAAAGAAATGGCAGGGCAGGAAATTCTGCTCCTTACAGCTTGACAGCCCCAAAAACTGAGACAAAGGGAATTTTTTTTTTTTTTTTGCGGGGGGCGGGGGGCAGAATTTCACTAGCTTTCATAAAAATTGAGCTGAACCAATTACATGGAGTTTCGTTTGTTCAGCAGAAGCCATAAACTGGTCTAAAAAGGAAATTCAGTGAAGCCTTGAGCTCTATTGGTCAGTCAAAGCCCAGCTATGGTCTCCCAAAGATCAGAGACAGGAGGGGGAGAGACATTTGATTTGAAAAGTGAGATCCTCCTAAAACACATATGTTGGCTATGAAAGCATAAATTCCTTATGCTTTCATAAGGACATGTGTTAAAGTTGTGTAGTAACCCTGTGCATGCACAGGGTATCACAATCAATTTGTGATAGTAAACATGCAAAAATGAATTTCTTCCTGAAAATAAGGCAACACATATGAAATCATATCAATAAAAGCATTTGAAACCACAATTGTCCATTCCAGAGTTCAACCATGTCTTCAGTAGCGGATGCTGTCTTGAGAGAAAGAATATGATGTGGCATCAACTCCCTTTGGCTCTAATCTATAAATTTTTTCTTCACCTTAAAGAAATTGTTTCACCCAAAAATTCTTGTCCAGAATTGTTTCCTTCATCTAAGAACAACAGTTGGAAAACACATTCCATGGTAAAAGGTACAATAAGGATCCCATTTTGTGCAAGGAACGGATTAGTTTGCCATCATAAATAACTGGAACTTCCTCCCAATCAGACAGTTTTATGCTTTAACAATCAATTGAGACATATCCCAGACTCCTTGAGTGCATTCCTTGCTACTAGGAATTATCCACAGCTCAACATTATCCCCTGGTGGATGACTCTGGAATATGTTCGCTTTTGCCTCTATAAGCTGAACTGACGTTAATGAAAGAAACACACAGTTAATATGTGTGCCTTCCAAAACTTACTCAAGTCATCTGACTGGTTCAGCCAATCACCAGCCAGTCCCTGTTGGACAATACCCCCTTTCATTCTATTGGTCAGTTACAGACAAAGGACTGTTTTCTTATTGGACCAGAGTTCATTCAAACCTACCGTGATGGGAGACATTGGTTCCCTTTCGTGTCAGTCAAGTTGTTCCCATGGAAACTTATTCAGTTTAAAGGAGGAACGCATCAGTTCAGAGAATTGTTCTGTGTGAAAATTTTGTCTGCATCCTGCTTTTAATGCTCTTTCCTTTAAATGTCTGGGAAAATTACTTTTTCTTCTTTTTGAGCTCAAACTTCTCATTTATATGGAGTGAAACTCCGTGTTCACAATTTTCCTATTTTATTCTGTTAAACTTTTCCTTATTGATTTTTCGTAACTCACAGTGTTTTAAAGTGGACTGATCATTTTTCTCACACGGAAGCTGTTCTCACCAACTGCCATGACACCTGCAGAACTTGGATTTCATGGCTTGAATTTTTTTTTTAATAATCTTGTCTCTCCAATCCTGTGACTTTGATCAGACTGTGAACTATATTGAATTTATTTGGACTCGAGAACACTGCTGAAAGATTCTCGTGTTGTTCCACATGGCATGTTCTGCGGCCAGCAGCCTCGTCAGTGACACTGGACCTCAGCTCCTGACTACTGCCCTGGGAAGAAATATATGCTGGCAGATATTCTCTGGCATAATCTTCAAATAAAGCTTCAGCGGAGGATCCAGCTGGAAAACTAAGACAAAAGTCACATGAGCAAGATTTCTTTGTTTGAAATAATATTCCTCTTTTAATATTCCTCAAATATTTGAAATAATATTCCTCTTTTCATTAAATTCCATTTTTATTTTTAGAGTAATTCAGAATTTCTTTTCCATATAATTAGCTTTTATAATTTTCTTCATAACATTCGTGTCCAATTTTCTTCATATTTTTGTTACAGTTACAGTATTTCAGTCTCCATTTTCATCACAGTTACAAATTCATACTAAGGTTTTCTTGGTTCCAGAAATGTGATTACACGCTGTTGCTCAATAATCAGTTACAAGTTGAATGTGATGCTTAATACTTGGTTATTTCACTTTACCAACAAATCCATTGGATGTAATGTCATTTAATCTGAGTCTGATCATTAAAACTGTAAAAGGTATATGGAAGTTTCTGTTGATTTCTTTTCCTGTGTTTGTTTCTAAAGTCACCCAGTAGAATTCACGAGTATTTGAGACTGATTGAAGGTATAAAGATTAGTTATTAATAAATTGTCCAAGCTTGTGGACTGGTGCCTCAAAAATGAGTTTTTCCGGTGTGTGCGTGGACTTGAAGTAAACCTTCGTTTCCACATACACCTCTAGGTATAAATTAAATAATCTTTGTACCTTATAATTAAATGTTGCTACAATGAATTAATTTATTGTTCACAACTGCAGAGATTCCATTTCAGAGAGAAAAAAAAAAATTAAATATTCCTGCATCGTTCACCAGATGACACTGTAAAACTATCTGGTTGGTTAATGAGGAATCTTGACTCCCAAGTCTGGATTATATCAACCATAAATCTGTCATTTGGGGCATTCCTTTGCCAAAGAGCAGAAAAGGGAGAATGACTAAGTTCTGGAGAAGGGATTAACTTCCACTTTATGGTCGATGGTTAGTGTTACAGCTCTGGTCCTTGGGTGATAGAAGCAGTTCATGACCAGACTTTTGAGTTGAAACAATTTTCTTCAGCAAAGAATGATTTTATGGATTGGAACCAAAAGGGTTAATGCTACACATTTGTCCATTCATCTTTACTTCAGTTATATGAAGTCTACCTGAACCATGTGCTGACACCTCCCCCCCCCCCACCACCACCATGACGCTCCAAACTTCACTGTTGGTATGGTGTTTTGGGGCTGATGCGCAGTGTCATTTCTCCTCCAGACATGCTGTGTGTTGTGGCATCCAAAAAGTCAATTTTGGTTTCATCTGACCAGACTATATTCTCCCAGTATTTTACTAGCTTACCCAAATGCTGTGCAGCAAACTTTAAACGAGCTTCAGCATGCTTTTTCTTCAGCAATAGAGTCTTGTGAGGTGAGCCGGCATAGAGTCCATGCCGGTTGAGTTGATTACTTATTGGTTTCTTTGAAACAGCAGTACCTGCTAACTCCAGGTCTTTCTGGAGCTCTCCATGAGTGGTCTTTGGCTCTTGGATAACTCTTCTGATAATTCTTTTGACTTTCCTGTCAAAAATCTTGCGAGTAGCTCCTGGTCATGGCCTGTTTATGGTAAAATGATGTTCTTTCCACTTCCAAATGATGGCTCCAACAGTGCTCACTGGAACATTCAGCAATTTAGAAATGTGCCAATGCCATCATTATGTTTTGCAACAATAAGGTTGCCAAGGTGTAGAGAGAGCTCTGTGCTTCTACCCATCATGAGTTCTTTGTGGTGTGACAATCTGATATTCACAGACCTTTTTTATTGGCTATCAGTAAGGACTTACAGAGCTGAGATTAATTTCCACTGATGGGGGATGGGATGGCTTCCTAAATTCGGATGGATTTCAGCTGGTTTCTTGGCTTTCTGTGCCTTTTACACCGCTTTTTCTTCTTGTGTTCAATACTTATTCCCTGTGTCATTCCACTTAATTAAATATAACTTGTTTTTTGAACATAGTTGCCTTGATTTCTTTGTATGTATTGATTACTTGGGTTGTTACTGTTCCATCCATCCATCCATCCATCCATCTTCTTCCGCTTAATCCTTTACGGGTCACGGGGGGGCTAGAGCCTATTCCAGCATCTTTGGGCTAGAGGCAGGGTACACCCTGGACAGATCGCCAGTCCATCACAGGGCCAACACAGAGACAGACAACCATTCACTCTCACAGTCATTCCTAAGGACAATTTAGAATCCCCAGTTTTGATGCCAATTAACTTAACTTGCATGTTTTTGGCATGTGGGAGGAAACCAGAGAAATCCCGGAGTAAACCCATGCGGTTTACTCCTCGATTAAACCCACGGTTGTTACTGTTATCTGGTGAAAATCTCAGGTCAGTGGCCCCATCTCCAATATGCTTCTTGGGGAAAATGTTGATGTTGTGGAGAGAATAACCAGGCCAAACTTTTCTGAGCAGATGAAGCTTTATTCCACTCTCTCACATTCTCCAGAATCAGAAAACTCCCCCCAGGTTGCAGGCACTCCCTTTTATGTCGCTACGGAGGGTGACGATATGTACGTATAGGTACATATTCATACGATGTAGGATAACTAAGTAGACGGTTATGCTGTTTATTCCATCTAGCTACAATGCTCCGCACTGTGTGTATATATATTTATATATTTATGTGTCCATATGTATATTTGCTGCTCTTGTTTTCCTTGTCTTTTTGATTGTTGCTGTGAGTGTTGCTGTCCCTGTGCTGTTGCAATCCTGGAATTTCCCCATTGTGGGACTAATAAAGGCTTATCTTATCTTATCTTATCTTATATCACAGCACTAACACTTCTCTGCTACCTGGGGTGCTGCATTAACATATAACTCCCCCACTCCCCACCTTTGATCTGCCACTTCAGTCTGAGGGAAAACCACTGAGTAACTACTGAGTGGGTTCCCCACAATGTGTTCAATTCTTATTTTCCCCGCTGTATAGTTAAAGGTTAAAATAATAAGATGCTAACGTTAAACTAAGCTCAACGTCAAACTAAATTGTTTTAATTATAAATTCTCATTCTAGCTAGATCAACATTAGCATGTTAACACATGGATATATACTTTTGGCTCAAAGCGCTGCTGTGCCCAAGCACAGCCACTAAAAGGAGTTAGAGTGTCTTTGAATTCCAGGTGAGGTGAACATTGTCAGGCACATACATAACACAGAGCACCATAATCCCAGTTGTCCAGTCCCTTTGTATGTTAAACTAATGGCCACTGGTCAGCAGATCAGGCTCTTTGTGTTGTGGACCAAACTCTAATGGAATTTACTGAAGAAAGATGAAGGCGTCACATTCACTCCCGCAAGATTTTTCCCCAAGTACAGATTTAAACCAATGATGCTTCAGTCATATTAGTGTTGTACTGACTCAGCTTTACTGTCACCTAATTAGTTTCAATTTATGGTGCAGCAGCAACAGCACAAAAGCTATAGTTTTTTTCCCCCCATCCTTTAGGGTGTCATTTTCTGTGATTTTTGTAACCACTCCTGTATTCATATTCAAACATTGCTTAGTTACTGGGGTAAAACAAGAGCAGAAAAATTAGGATGAGTTATACCATGTCCACTCTTCATCCAATTAAATCTGAGTGATCGATCTTGGTCTAGACTCAAGCACAAACACTCAACTATCTGCATCAGCACTAGAGTCATCTGAATACCATTATAAATCCCTTAAACTAAATCCTCATTCACGCAGTTATGAATACCATTATAAAACCCGACATTGTGATGTCTGTGGGTGTTGTTCACCTTGATCCTACTGCTGAATCTCTTCTATTAACACCTCAGTGGGTGCTGCAGTGTGTTTTCACTTTTCACTTTTGGTTTCAATACATCAGTGAGCGCCAACTGGCAAATGTAACTTTGATGTGTGCCAGTATACTAATGTCATCCTGCCAATAAAATGTCTATTGAATACTTTCAATTAGGCCACTCGACCAGCTCAGAGGAGAATACCATCAAAAAGGGATACAGAGGGATGAATAATATTGCAGCACAATTAAGCCTAGCTGCAGCATAAGTGGTTTAATTGGATGGAGCTCAATGGCTAAAAACAAAAACAATCTGGATTGTGTCACTTCATCACACAAATGTCCTGCATTTGGAGCACTTGTAACTGAAGAGTTTCCTGGTGAAAAAATTAATGTTTTGGACAACTAGCAGAATCTTTTCAGTTAACCAACCAGTAATCATAGAAGAAATATTATTTCTCAGCTTAACTTTATTGAAACATGCAAGGAGTCACGTGGCCATGGATCCTTCCAGCCTCCTCTGCTGGAAAAAACCTCGAACAAAAGGAGTCCCTCCTACATATATGTAGCTTTTGAGTGGGTAGGGGGATCCCAACCATACATTTCCATTGTTTCAAACTGTCCACTTGGGTCCAGATGCTCCCCTCTTGTTTCTGCCTTTATGGCTTTATGACTTCCTCTTAGGTCCTTTTTCTTTAGTCTTACACATGCCCATATATGAAAACAAGAACAGAGACTTTTCCTGTGAAGCTTTAAAATGTGTGCATGTGTGTATTGTGTGTGTGTGTGTGTGTGTGTGTGTGTGTGTGTGTGTGTGTAAGCAACTGGTGTTTATGTGTGAATAGTGAATGTGTGGGTCTAAGAGATATGTGTATGCAAACACTTCCTGTAGTATCTAATTAACTAATCTTCACTATTTATTTATTTATTATAACACTGGAGATTGTGGGGCAGTTAGTAAAGCAAAATCAGGTGATGCTGAATTAATCTTTCTTTTAAATGAGCACCACAAGATCTCAGTGAAACTTTTGTCAAGTACTTGGAGGAGTTTCAGTACCTGGAAATAGTAAACTTTGAAAAGTTGAAGCACTGGTAATTAACAATACAAGTCATTGGTAAATTTAACACTTGGATGCAAACACATGTTTTAGGGCATTGCCTCTATCAGTTTACCCGTTTAGCTGTCTGGACTGTAACTTGAGAAAGAATGATGCTAGGATCACCAAACTTCATATACAGATGAACCTCAGGCTTAGCATGTGTTGCTATGTTTTGGGGGTCACAAGGTCAAAGGTCATGACATTACAAATGGTCAAAATCAATTTTGACCAATAGTGATTTTGTTATCAGAGCTAAGGGTAAGGAATTTGTACACGTGTTAGAACAGTGTCTTGGGCACATAACAAATGCCAAATGAACTTGACCTTGGCTTTACCCTTGAGGATTGACAGAGTCTGAAGTTATGTCACTAGTTCACCAAGTTTCAAATTTCATTCTGACTTATAACATTTGAAATTGCCTTATGGTGCCTTGATTTTCAGGTTTAGTACTAGCAGAATGAAGCCAACTTTTTATTGTCATTCAATCCACTAGTACATACCTGTGCATACCCGTCCATGCCCGTAGAAACTAAGTCTAAGCAAGTATTTCTGCATGCCCGTTGCTGAAGGGTCTTCTCCTGTCTCAGATGTCTGTGTTGTTCACAGTCATGCCTGCGGCGTACTGCTCGTACCTGAGGTGTTTCATCTTCATGGCATCTTTTCTGACATGCAGCAGTTCTCCTCACTCTATTGCTCTTCATCTGGTGGGTCTTCTTCTTCTTTGTTGAGACCGCTGGTTGAAAGATAGGTCTGTCATAATTCCAGTTCATGGACAGGCTCATGAATATAGATCTGAGCAAAAAGTGGCTTTCGAGCTTGTTCAGGAAGACCTGTGCATGCCCGTAGAAACCAAGAAACCGGAGTCCCCGGAGAAAATCAGCACTTTGCTTGGCATTTTACACATTTGTAGTGTAGACTGCCATTCTTCAAGGCTACACATTTTTACTGTGTCAGCACCTCTTTAAAAACAACATTGCTCAGTCTTCATCTTGAACAAGAATACGAAGACTGCTTGATCTGCCAACTGTGCTCGCGGCAACGTACAATTGGCCATGGCTGAAGAAATGTCTTGTGCAGAAAACACCAGCGCGCTGTAAAGACTGGCCCTGTGACTTATTCACAAAACCTCAGCTGTGTCATCGTCACGGGATCTTTCCTGACGTGCAGCAGTTCTCCTCACTCTATTGCTCTCCATTTATGTAGCGTGTGGAGAGAATAACCAGGCCGAACTTTTCTGAGCAGATGAAGGTTTATTCCACTCTCTCTCACATTCACCAGAATCAGAAAAAATTTCCTCCAGGTTGCAGGCACTCTCTTTTATATCACAGCACTAACACTTCTCTGCTACCTGGGGTGCTGCATTAACATATTACTCCCCCACACTCACCACCTTTGATCTGCTACTTCAGTCTGAGGGAAAACTACTGAGTAACTACTGAGTGGGTTCCCCACCCCCCCACCCCACCCCCCCGAGTCTCAGACTGAGTCTTAACCCCCATGTCCTTTGGGCTTCAGCCTCCGCCCATAGCTGCTGTAACGGGGGGTCTTCGGCTCTGAGGCGCTGCTATGCCTGTGGGGGGTTCCTGGGGGTGAGTCCATCTGTGGGGGGACAATGGGGAGGGGGGAAACACCTTCAGCATGCTCGTGTGACTGATCTGACGATTCATTTACCTGGGGAGTTCTCCGTGGGGGTCTTCCATGCTGAGGAGCTTGGGCCAACACCACCTGCTCGTCTGCTAAAACAAAGGTGGGCTTAAGCCTGTCTATACAGATTGTCTCCCGGCGACCCCCCAAGTCTAACACAAAATGTTTGTCCCCGGGTTCCAGCACTCTGAACAGGCCATCGTAAGGAGGGCACAATGGGGTTTGGTAGGCATCGTGCCTGACAAATACGAACGACGCATCCTTCAAGGTTTTTGGCACAAAAGCGTGGGGAAAACAGTGGTGGGCTGGGCCGGGTAGCATCCCTGCCTCTGCGCTATGTCTTGAACGTGGGGATGGATCGGTGTTCAGCGCGGGGTTATTCGGCAAAAATTCCCCGGGGAGCTGCAGCGGCCGGGAAAAAAACAGCTCTGCTGGGGAGGCTGCCAAATCCTCCTTCGGTGTGGATCGCAACCCTAATAGAACCCATGGCAACCGGTCCACCCAATTTGCATCCGTAAGCGAAGCTCTGAGCGCTGCTTGAAGTGACCTATGGAAACGCTTGCATAACCCATTGGTATGTACGGCCGTGCAAGGATACAGTCAGTGTCCTCTCTCCAAAAGTCTTAATGTCTGAGCCGTTTGTGGCCGTCAGCTCGGGGCTGCTAGGTCCCGCCAGCCGGTCTGCGTAGGACGGCAGGATGAGGCTCTTTTGGGAGCCGGAGTCCACGAGGAACCGTCTCCCTGAGCATGAGTCTGTCACATAGAGCAGCTTGCTTGCTTCACCGGCGGTTGCAGCTGCTACCGACTGCCGGTCCCGGCGTTTCCTGAATGCTTGAATTGGCACAGTGGCACGCATCGGCGTGCATTCTCTTCAAAACGGCGGTGGTAGAAACAGAGCATGTCTCTCCGGTGCTTCTTGGTCCCTGCTGCAGCCACCATTGCTGGCTCCTTGCCTCCGCTGGCCGTCTTGCTGGGTTCCGACACTGCTGCGTTCACTGTGAGGGCTCTGGTAGGGAGGATGACCCGATCTGCCTGCTGGGCTAGTGCCCGGTAGTTGCGCGCGGCCAGCAGCGGCGAATTGAAAAGGACCGCTCTGGCTGCTGTTGGGAGGTTCCGGAGGAAAAGGTGGGCAAAGAGAAAATGCCCGTCATCTGTGCCCATCAACGCCAACATCTTCTCCATCAATTCGACCGCCGACCCGTCTCTTTACTCGGAGCACGTCAGGAGCCTCTCCGCTCTCTCACAGTCCGAGAGCGTGTAGCACCGGTCAGCGCGGTTTTGAGAGCACCGTATTTGTCGTGGGCTGGGGGCTGTTGGAGCAGCCTCGCCACCTGCTGAGTTGTGCGTGCGTCCAGCACTGCGACCACGTAGTAATATCTGATGTCATCTGCCGTTATTCCCCGAAGCGCGAACTGGGCCTTGGTGTGAAGGAACCAAGACTTCGGGTCGTGTAGCCAAAAGTCTGGAAGTTTGACCGAAACGTTTGACCGAAACGGCGCATGTGTTGCTGGCACTTCCCATCCGGGTCGTCTCCAGGGTGTTCACCTTGTGTTCCATTGTGCGTCAAGGGTCACCAGTGGGGAGAGAATAACCAGGCCGAACTTTTCCGAGCAGATGAAGCTTTATTCCACTCTCTCTCACATTCACCAGAATCAGAAAAAACTTCCTCCAGGTTGCAGGCACTCTCTTTTATATCACAGCACTAACACTTCTCTGCTACCTGGGGTGCTGCATTAACATATCACTCCCCCACACTCACTACCTTTGATCTGCTACTTCAGTCTGAGGGAAAACTACTAAGTAACTACTGAGTGGGTTCCCCACAAGCGTCTAGTTTAAATTAGTGTGTTTTAGCACCTTGGGGGAGCCAGATTTTTTAGCATCTCAGACAAGAGACAGTGGATAAACATGGGAGAACAATACGCAGGAGGTTCCTGGCGAGATAGCAGGAAGGAATCAGGGACGTAGGGGGTTGAATGCAGTGTGATGCAAATGTCATGTTGTGTGTGGAGAAATGCCATGAGACTTAAGAGGAGAGTGCCTGCTTAAATGTTCAGTCTGTTCTTTGCTTGTGAGATGTGAGTGTGTAATAAATAGTCCGAAATGAATCTGCCTCTTCATTTACACACTCCACACTGGTGACCCAAGACGTATTATGGAACACGAGGCAAGATCCCCGGAGCCGGCCCGGTCAGGAAGCTACAGCGAGGCGGCAGCCATCCCACAGACAGCCCAGACTAGAACCTCCAGCCACGCATGTGCGGTTTCAGTCAAGCTACCGGATTTCTGGCAGCACAACCCGCGCTCTTGGTTCCACCTCACCGAGGCCCAGTTTGCCCTCCGGGGAGTAACGGCAGACAATACCAGATTCTACCATGTGGTTGCAGTGCTTGACGCCCGCACAGCTCAGCAGGTAGCGAGCCTGCTCGATCAGCCACCAGCCAGCAGCAAATATCAGGCACTCAAGGCTGCGCTCATCCAGCGCTACACGCTCTCGGACTGTGAGAGAGTGGAGAGGCTCCTGACGCGGACCGAGTTAGGAGATGGTTCGGCTGTAGACCTGATGGAGAAGATGCTGGCGTTAATGGGCACGGACGACAGGCACTTTCTGTTTGCCCACCTCTTCCTCCAGAACCTTCCGACAGTGGCGAGAGCGGTTCTGGCCAATTCGCCGTGGCTGGCCGAGCGCGACTACTGTGCACTAGCCCAGGAGGCAGACCGGATCATCCTCACCACCAGGGCGATCACAGTCAACGCGGCAGCGGCGGAGCTCAGCGAGACGACCAGAGGAGGCGAGGAGCCACCGACGGTAGCAGCAGTGGGGGCCAAGGAGCGCCAGAGAGACACGCTCTGTTTCTACCACCGCCACTTCGGAGAGAAGGCACGCAGATGTGCGCCACTGTGCCAATTCAAGCGCTCGGGAAACGCCAAGGCCGGGGGTCGGTAGCAGCTGCGACCCTCGGTGAAGAGAACAAGCTGCTCTACTTGACGGATGCACGCTCGGGGAGGCGTTTCCTCGTGGACACCGGAGCCCAGAAGAGTTTCATCCTGCCGACCTACGCTGACCGGCTGGCAGGACCTAGCAGCCCCGAGATGTTGACAGCAAACGGCTTGGATATTAAGACCTTTGGTGAGAGGACTCTGCTCTTATCTCTACACGGCCGTACATACGAGTGGACTTTTGTCGTAGCAGCACTGAATTACCATATCCTGGGGGCTGATTTTCTGTGTTCACATGGTTTACTGGTTGATGTTGCTAACAGGCGCCTGGTTAATGCACTGTCCTTTGACTCTCTCCCCTGTATAGCTCGAGTGACCCAGCCAACAGCACAAGCCAGCGTCACAGCTACAGGTGGTAAGTTCCACACACTGCTCACTCAGTTCCCAGCACTCACGGTCCCGATGTTTTCCGCGGCCATCGCTAAACACGGGGTGGAGCACTTTATCACCACCACCGGGCCGCCCGTTTTTGCAAGACCTCGGCGCTTGGATGCAGCTAAACTGGCCATAGCGCACAAGGAGTTCGCCAACCTGGAAAGGTTGGGCATCATCAGGCGCTCGAACAGCCCATGGGCATCCCCGCTACACATGGTCCCTAAGGCTGAGGGCTCGTGGTGACCGTGCGGGGATTTCCGCAGGTTGAACAACGCCACAGCGCACGACCGCTACCCAATTCCCCACATACAGGATTTTTCCATTCACCTTGCTGGAGCACGCATTTTTTCCAAAATAGACCTGGTCCACGGTTACCACCAAGTTCCAGTGCGTGCTGAGGACATACCCAAAACAGCGGTAATAACTCCGTTTGGTCTATTCGAGTTCCTGCGCATACCATTCAGGTTAAAAGGAGCAGCACAGACGTTTCAGCGCATGATGGGTGCAGTGCTGCACGATCTCCCATTTGTGTTCGTCTACCTGGACGATATCCTGGTAGCCAGTGCGTCAGAAGACGAACACGAAACCCACCTCAGGACGGTTTTCCGTAGGTTGGAGGAGCACGGGTTAATAATCAACCCGCTGAAATGCCAGTTCGGCGTGACGGAGATTGATTTTTTGGGGCACCGCGTCTCTCCGGAAGGAATGATCCTGCTGCCTGACAAGGTGCGCGCCGTGGCGAATTTTCCCTGACCTCAGACGGTCAGGGTGCTGCAGGAATTTTTGGGGATGGTGAACTTTTATAAGCGTTTCCTTCCCCGCGCGGCGCAGCTCATGCAACCATTGTACGCCGCGCTCAAGAAACAGAAACCTGCAGATAGGGTCGAATGGACCCCGGAGCGAGAGTGGGCGTTCTCGGAAGTTAAAGCAGCCCTGGCAAACGTCGCACTGCTGGCGCATCCGGACCCGGCGGCCCGCATAGCGTTCACCACCGACGCTTCAGATGTGGCCATAGGGGCTGTCGTGGAGCAGCGCGTTGCCGAGGCTTGGCAGCCACTCGCCTTTTTCAGCAGAACTTTGCACGACAGCGAACGTAAATTCAGCGCGTTCGACAGAGAGTTGCTGGCTCTCCACCTGGCCATATGTCACTTCCAGTTCTGGCTGGAAGGGCGCAGCTTCACGGCGTTCGTGGACCACAAGCCGCTAACATTCGCGATGGCCAAGGTTTCAGAACCGTGGTCGGGTCGGCAGCAGAGACAGCTGGCCACGATCTCAGAGTTTACCACCGATATTCAACATGTGTCAGGTAAACTGAATGTGGTGGCGGACTGCCTCTCGTGCGCCATGGTAGCCCCGGTCTGCGTGGGGATAGATTACGCAGCCATGGCCCGCGGAGCAGATTAGCGATGCAGACGTGCGCGCGCTCCAGTCTGGACCAACAGGGTTAAGGCTGGAGAGCAGGGTGCTACAAGATGGCACCCCCCCCCCCCCAATCTGCGATGTCTCCACGGGTCGCCCGCATCCGGTGGTCCCGGTTGCGTGGCGCCGCTGCGTGTTTGAGTCGGCTCACACTCTGGCGCACCCAGGAGTGCACGCGTCGGTCAAAATGGTGGGAGAGAAGTTTGTGTGGCCGAGCCTACGCAAGCAAGTGAAAGAGTGGGCTGCAGCCTGCGTGGCGTGCCAACGAGCCAAGGTACACAGACACACGAAGGCTCTCTTGGAGCCATTTCGTATTCCGGCTAAGAGGTTCGACCATGTTCACGTGGACCTCGTGGGCCCCCTCCCACCATCACAGGGGTGCACGCACCTCCTGACAGTGGTGGACCACACCAGGCGCTGGCCAGAAGCAGTCCCGCTGGCGGCAACCACGTCCTCAGACATAGCTCGCGCTTTTTTAACAGCATGGGTGGTGCGTTTTGGAGTCCCGTCGGACATTACGTCTGACAGTGGCCCTCAATTTGTTTCCAAACTCTGGTCCGTGATGGCCCGCAGCCTGGGTGTTACAATTCACCGCACAACCGCGTACAACCCACAGACCAATGGGTTATGCGTGCGTTTTCATAGATCACTGAAAGCAGCACTCAGGGCTTCATTGACGGATGCAAATTGGGTAGACAGGCTGCCGTGGGTTTTATTGGGGTTGCGCTCCGCGCCGAAAGAGGATCTGGAAGCTTCCCCAGCGGACCTCGTTTTTGCGCTGCCACTATGGCTGCCCGGGGAATTTCTTCCAGATAATCCCGCGCCGGGCAGCTCCCCGTCTCAGCTTTTGCAGCGTAGCGCAAACACAGGCACGCTGCTGGGCCCTGCCTACCACAGTTTTCCGCGTGTTTTTGTGCCTAAAATTTTGAAGAGCGCGGAGTTCGTGTTTGTCAGACACAACGCCCACCACCCTCCATTGCGCCCACCCTATGATGGACCGTTCGGAGTGTTGGAGACAGGGGATAAGCATTTTTTGCTAGACTTGGTGGGTAGGAGGGAAAAAATTGGCATAGACAGACTCAAACCCGCTTTCGTTGTGGCGGACGAGCAAGTGCTGTTGGCTAGGGCCCCTCGGTGTGGAAGACCCCCATGGAGAGCTCCCCAGGGAAACGATTCACCAGAGCAGCCACACGGACAGACCGAAGTGCCCCCCCCCCCAGTCACAGCCCACCCGCAGTCAGACACACTCCCAGCAGCCCCCCACCGGCACAGCAGCGCCACGGAGGCGGTAAATCCCAGTTACAGCAGATATGGGAGGAGACGGAAGCCCAAGCAGCATGTGGACTGATATTCTATTGTTCTATCACAGCATGTGGACTGTTATTCTATTGTTCTATCTAAGATGCTGGGGGGGGGGGGTAGCACCTTGGGGGAGCCAGATTATTTAGCATCTCAGACAAGAGACAGTGGATAAACATGGGAGAACAATACGCAGGAGGTTCCTGGCGAGATAGCAGGAAGGAGTCAGGGACGTAGTGGGTTGAATGCAGTGTGATGCAAATGTCATGTTGTGTGTGGAGAAATGCCATGAGACTTAAGAGGAGAGTGCCTGCTTAAATGTTCAGTCTGTTCTTTGCTTGTGAGATGTGAGTGTGTAATAAATCGTCTGAAATGAATCTGCCTCTTCATTTACACACTCCACAGTGTCCTATTCTTAATCAGGTGATTAGTATCTCTTCTTTCCCGTTTCTGGCAACTCCCATTCCAGTTTACGTGCTTTTGAATGTCATAAAGATGTCTTCCTACATCTATTGAGTCCCAATATTCTTGCCACTTTTCGACTATATAATTTGTAATTACTGATTTGTCTTCTGCCTTACTGAGTGAGATTTCCAGATTTACTGCTTCAAATGGGTGTGGTTTAAAGTACTGTGTCCTATTCTTAATCGGGTGATGAGTATCTCTTCTTTTGTGAGTGATGGTCTATATCAGTGATTTTCAACCTATGTGCCGCTGCACACTAGTGTGCCGTGAGAGATTGTTAGGTGTGCCGTGGGAAATTATCCAATTAAACTTAATTACTCGAGTGAGTGGCTATGTTTACATGGACACAAGTAACCGGATTAAAAGCCTGATTGGTAGTAATGGGTCCGGCAACACCGATGCGTCGGCGCATGCGTCGAGCTCATAGAGCGAAACCCTGTGTTGGTGCGTGTCGGTGCGTATTGCTTTAAGAAAGTCACGTGACCGATACAGGTACTGTATCGGTCACGTGACGCTAGCGCGTCGAAACACTGACGCGCCAGCGTTTATAAGGAAGCGCATCTGTCAACGGGATGCATTTGCCCAAAGACTCTCTTATGTGTTGCGGACGGTCCTTGTGCAAATTTATCACAAATTATGGAGCACGAGCAGCCTCAAGGAAAAAGAAAGGTTTCCGCCGTGTGGGACCATTTTGATCTGATATCGGAAAATAAGGTATTTAAAAATAGTATTTTTAAAGTACTATTTTCTTTGTTTTAATTTCCGTGTTGTTTGATCCTGTTCTTCTCAGAGTTTCCACTTGATCTATTTGAATTCAAATTCATTTGAAAGTGACTCTTAGTTTACTCTTCATATTTTCTGCAGGCTAAATGTCGCATTTGTTCGACAGAGCTGTCGTATTTAAACAAAAGCGCCTCCTCAATGCTGAGACATTATAGGGCCAGGCATGAAAATGAAGTCCCGGATACAACCAGGATAGACTCAGGTATACAGCCCTTCTACTACTTACTCACAGTTGCTTTATTGATAATTAATTCCTATTAATTTATTCTTTACTTCATTTTTAACCATCAAGCTTCCAGGAAGCAGATGCTGGATGAGGCTCTGCTCAATTTCATCCTGAAGGACTGCCAGCCCCTCAGCATTGTGGAGAGTGAAGGGTTCAGGGAACTGATTCAGGCCCTTCAGCCCTCATATGTTTTGCCAACCAGAAAGGTTTGTGGAAATTATTTAAAGTAGTAGTTGATATATCCAATTTATTTAATCTTTAATTTAAATATATGGATTTGCTTTTGGTTTGACTTGGTGTAATTTTCAGACCATCAAACAAATGGTGGCCAAAAAGTATGAGGAGGAACGGGAACGAGTGAAAATGCAAGTGCAGCAAGCTGTGGCAGTGAGTATAACAGCTGACATGTGGACATCTGTGAACATGGAGGCTTACTTGGCTCTTACCTGTCACTACATTAATGAGAATTTGCAGTTGTGTATGTCTGTGTTGGGAGTGCAGTACTTTCCACAAAGTCACACTGCTGACAATTTGGCTCAAATCAAAAGGGGCATGATGGAGGACTGGGCCATAACCAATAAAGTAAAGTGTTTTGTGACCGACGCAGCACCAAACATGATTGCATCCAAACTTCAAACTTCCCACCCCAAAGACCTGAACAGCTACAGACCGGTGGCCTTGACGTCCCACTTGATGAAGACCCTGGAGAGACTGCTCCTTGCTCACCTCCGCCCCCTGGTGGAACCAGCGATGGATCCACTCCAGTTCGCCTACCAGCATGGCATTGGGGTGGAGGATGCGGTGATCTTCCTCCTTCACCGTTCTCTGTCCCACCTGGAGAAGCCCGGGAATATGGTGAGGATCATGTTCTTTGACTTCTCCAGTGCTTTCAACACCATCCAACCGATGATCCTGAAGGACAAGCTGCTGCACGCAGGGGTGGACCAGCACCTGTCATCATGGATCCTGGACTACCTCACGAACCGGCCTCAGTTTGTGAGAACCCGGGACTGTGTGTCCGACACGATCATCAGTAGCACGGGGCCCCCCCAGGGAATGGTGCTGGCTCCCTTCCTGTTCACTCTTTATACTGCGGACTTCTCACACAACACAACACACTGCCATCTATAGAAGTTCTCTGATGACTCTGCGATCGTTGGCCTCATCTCCAATGGAGATGAAGCTGAGTACAGAGGGCTTATCCAGGACTTCGTGGACTGGTGCCATCGGAACTGCCTCCAGATCAACGCAAGGAAAACTAAGGAGCTGGTGGTGGACTGCCGCAGGCATGGGCAGCCCCTCACAGCACCAGTAAATATATAGGGAACAGACATCGAGATGGTGACATCCTATAAGTACCTGGGTGTTCATCTGAACAATAAACTAGACTGGTCACACAATACTGACGCACTCTACAAGAAGGGACAACGCAGGCTGTTCCTGCTGAGGAGACTCAGGTCTTTTGGTGTACAAGGGGCGCTGCTGAAGACATTCTATGACACGGTGGTGGCATCAGCCATCACTTTTGGAGTGGTCTGCTGGGGCAGTGGCATTACTGCAGCCGATAGGAAGAGACTGAACAAACTGATTAAGAAAGCTAGCTCTGTCCTGGGGCAGCGCCTTGATCCGGTGGAGGAGATAGGAGAGAGAAGGATGGTGGCTAAACTGTCATCTCTGCTGGAGTCCGAGTTCCACCCTATGCAGGACACACTGAATGCACTGAGGAGCTCATTTAGCAGCAGACTACATCATCCCAGGTGCACAACCGAGAGGTTTCGTAGGTCCTTCCTACCAACGGCTGTCAGACTGTACAACCTAAGCAGGGCTGCTCGCAGAGATAGCAAAAAGACGTAACAAACTAATAGTTTTTTGAATGCAAAAGATGCAATAGACTTACACAATGGTCCCCTCCGGCATACAACTAGGAAAATACCGGTCGCTATGGAGGGTGAGAATATGTATGGGCACATAATCATACCATGTAGGATAACTAAGTAGATGGTTATGCTGTTTCATCCCATCTAGCAACAATGCTCTGCACTGTGTGTGTTTATATATTTACATATTTATTCCATCTAGCTACAATGCTCAGCACTGGGTGTGTTTATATTTATATATCTATATATTTATTCCATCTAGCTACAATGCTCCGCACTGTGTTTTTATATATCTACATATTATTCCTTCTAGCTACATTGCTCCACACTGTGTGTGTTTATATACTTACATATTTATTCCACCTAGCTGCAATGCTCCGTACTGTGGGTGTTTATATATTTACATATTTATTCCATCTAGCTACAATGCTCTGCACTGTGTGTTTATATATTCATATATTTATTCCATCCAGCTACAATGCTCTGCACTGTGTGTCTGTGTGTATATATATATTTTATAGTAATATGTACATATGTACGTATATTAGCTGCTCTTGCTTGCTTGTTTTTTTTCTTGCCTTCTGATTGTTGCTCTGAGTGTTGCTATCCCTGTGCTGTTGCAATCCTGGAATTTCCCCGTTGTGGGACTAATAAAGGCTTATCTTATCTTATCTTATCCACTAGACGGCTCCAAATTCGGCACTCAATTTGCATTGCACATAGTCTCAATTTAGACGGAACCATCTTCACAACAGCTGTCTGCACCCACTTCAGGCATGTTATTCAGCATTATTTATTTGTTGTTGTTTGGAAATCATGTACTAAAATGCCAATTTGTTGTTTTTTAGATAACCTTTGGCAACATCTCAACATCGAAGTGGGCAGGCAGACCAAAAGTGCCACAGCTGATGCCATGCAGGAGGTGCAGAGATACTTGGCAGAAGGCAATATCGTCAGGTCCCAGGATCCTATGAGATACTGGGACAACCAAAAGACCATCTATCCAAACCTCTTTCAGCTTTCCTTACAATTTCTCTGCACTCCAGCCTCATCTGTGCCGTGTGAGGGGGGTGTTTTCTACAGCTGGAGAAGTTGTATCAAAAAAGCATAACAGACTGAATTTCAAAACGTTGGAAAAGCTTTTTTGTTTTTAATAAAAATTTGTAAAAAGAAAAAAAAATCCCAGTCCACAAGCATCTTCATTCACAACACGTTCAATTAGATTTTCACATTATGATACAAGTTCACATTATTTATTGACTGTATCTAAAAATATCAACGATATTTGAAATTAAAATGAAGATATGAAATAATACAATATGAAATACAATGACTTAAATTATATACTGCTCAAAAAAATAAAGGGAACACTAAACATCCTAGATTTGAATGAAATATTCTTATTAAATACTTTGTTCTTTACATAGTTGAATGTGCTGACTGTGGCTCACATATTTGAGATGCTTAAGCTGCATATGTATATTACTTTTGAGATGCTTAGGCTGCATATGTATATCACTATTACCTCACGTCTTAGAAGGAACAATAAGTCTGGACCTCCTGGGGATGACAGGAGGGTGTGAAATGTGTCTTTAGAAATGGCTCTGAGAAGACTTCCTGACCACCAGGGTTTAGGTGGAGAAAAGAGGATCTAGGGGATGTATTGTCTCTGGGGGGTGAATGACAATGTGATTCTGTACTCTGATGTCCCGGGTATAAAAAGGGGAGATGTGGAAGTTAGTTCTTTTTTCTGTTTGAGAAGATGTTGGAGACACGTGATGATTAAGATAAGATAAGATAAGCCTTTATTAGTCCCACAACGGGGAAATTCCAGGATTGCAACAGCACAGGGATAGCAACACTCAGAGCAACAATCAGAAGGCAAGAAAAAAAAAACAAAAAACAAGCAAGCAAGAGCAGCTAATATACGTACAGTGGGGTAAAAAAGTATTTAGTCAGCCACCAATTGTGCAAGTTCTCCCACTTAAAAGATGAGAGAGGTCTCCAATTTTCATCATAGGTATACCTCAACTATGAGAGACAAAATAAGAAAAAAAAATCCAGAAAATCACATTGAAGGATTTTTAATGAATTAATTGGTAAATTCCTTGGTAAAATAAGTATTTGGTCAATAACAAAAGTTCATCTCAGTACTTTGTTATATACCCTTTGTTGGCAATGACAGAGGTCAAATGTTTTCTGTAAGTTTTCACAAGGTTTTCACACACTGTTGCTGGTATTTTGGCCCATTCCTCCATGCAGATCTCCTCTAGAGCAGTGATGTTTTGGGGCTGTCGCTGGGCAACACAGACTTTCAACTCCCTCCAAAGATTTTCTATGGGGTTGAGATCTGGAGACTGGCTAGGCCACTCCAGGACCTTGAAATGCTTCTTGCGAAGCCACTCCTTCGTTGCCCGGGCGGTGTGTTTGGGATCATTGTCATGCTGAAAGACCCAGCCACGTTTCATCTTCAATGCCCTTGCTGGTTGAAGGAGGTTTTCCCTCAAAATCTCACGATGCATGGCCCCATTCATTCTTTCCTTTACACGGATCAGTTGTCCTGGTCCCTTTGCAGAAAAACAGCCCCAAAGTATGATGTTTCCACCCCCATGCTTCACAGTAGGTATGGTGTTCTTTCTCCTCCAAACACGACAACTTGAGTTTTTACAATAAAGTTCTATTTTGGTTTCATCTGACCATATGACATTCTCCCAATCCTCTTCTGGATCATCCAAATGCTCTCTAGCAAACTTCAGACGGGCCTGGACATGTACTGGCTTAAGCAGGGGGACACGTCTGGCACTGCAGGATTTGAGTCCCTGGCGGCGTAGTGTGTTTCTGATGTAGCCTTTGTTACTTTGGTCCCAGCTCTCTGCAGGTCATTCATTAGGTCCACCCATGTGGTTCTGGGATTTTTGCTCACTGTTCTTGTGATAATTTTGACCCCACGGGGTGAGGTCTTGCATGGAGCCCCAGATCGAGGGAGATTATCAGTGGTCTTGTATGTCTTCCATTTTCTAATAATTGCTCCCACAGTTGATTTCTTCATACCAAGCTGCTTTCCTTAACATAGAGTACATAGAGTGCTGTACATAGAGTTCATGAACTCTATGTACAGCATGAGTCTATATCCCACAATAACACATCCCAGTAGAATCACAGTTCACTCTGCTACACTTATTGACAACCTGTTTGTCAATGTTTTCGATAAGAAAATAGAAAGTGGATTATTGATAAATGATATAAGTGACCACTTGCCAACCTTTGCACTTATCCATGGCCACACGGGGCCCAACGCAGAAAAAACTTCAAAATCGTTCAGACACAAATCACCAAATGCAATCAGTTCTCTTAAAGAGGACTTGCTGATGCAAGACTGGACAGAAGTCTATGTATCAGATGTAAATGAAGCCTATGACACATTTATAAATATTGTAACCACTCTTTATGAAAAAAACTGCCCATTAGTAATAAAAAAGCTTAAACACAAATTTGCTAATAAGCCATGGTTAACCAAAGGACTACAAAAGGCGTGTAAAAAGAAAAAATTATTATATAAAGCTTTCCTAAAGAAAAGAACAAAAGAAGCAGAGCAGCGGTATAAAACATACAAAAATAAGTTAACATATATAATAAGATGTAGTTAAAGATGACATAACGTTCGGCTCAGGAGACGCACACACACAGGCTCAGAGTAGTTCAAATCGTTTATTAACAACAGGGGTGTATGGGTGTGTGTCTGTGGAATGTTAATGTGTTGGTGGCGGCGTCTGCTTCAGGCAGAGAGGCAGGAGACCGTGCAGCCGGCAACCCTATGGGAGAGAACACAAAGACACAGGGTGATGGGCACACACCAACACAGGAGGAGAATAGGCGAGGGAGAAGCTTACTTGCTAGGGACAGATGACTGGCACAACAAGGACGGGACCCGGGAGACATCCACCTGCAGGGCTCGGTGCAGCAGCGAGGATGGACGAAGGACGGAGTTGTCCGCCGCCAAGGAATCCACCTGTGCACAGGGGAGCAGACTGGAGCAGATGAGGTAAATGTTTCTTACCACACAGCTTCGTGCTGAAGAATAAGTTGCGTCACGTTGACGGGGAATGAAGTCTGACGGCTTCAGGCCGAAGCTCAGGGCGAGGCGGCTTATATCCCTTGCCGCTGACGATGAACAGGTGTGCGAGCAGGTGGCGCCGCTGATGAGCGGCGCGGCGTGACAGTACTCCCCCCTCTAGCAGCGCCTCCTGGCGATGGCTTTCCTGGGTGCGCTCGGTGGAAGTCCGCGATGAGCGATGGGTCCAACACGAACGACGAGGGTACCCACTGTCGATGCTCGGGCCCATAGCCCTCCCAGTCAACCAAGTACTGCAACCCACGACCCCGGCGCCGGGAGTCCAGGATGGAGGCGACGGACCAGGCCGGATGGCCACCAATCATCCGGGGCGCGGGTTGCGCAGCAGGAGGAGGGCAAAGGGGGTCGGTGACTGCCAGCTTCACCTTAGACACGTGGAAGGTGGGATGGATGCGGAGGGAGGGGGGAATAGCCACGCGCACAGCCACTGGGTTGATGATCCGGGTAATGGGGTAGGGACCCATGAACCGCTGTGCCAGCTTCCTCCTCTCGCCTTTTAGAGTTACATCCTGGGTAGATACATAGACAAGTTGCCCAACTCTGTACGCCGGGGCAGGTCTTCTGTGCTGGTCCGCCACAGTCCTGTTGCGCTCCGCTGTGCGTAAAAGCGCATTGCGCGCGGCAGCCCAGATGGAGCGGAACTGCCTGAGATGCGCCCTAACTGAGGGGACGGTTACCTCACTCTCCTGCACCGGGAACAGCGGGGGGTCATAACCCAGGGACGCCTTGAAGGGGGACATCCCTGTAGCAGAAGAGCGAGCGGTATTGTGGGCGTACTCAACCCAGGCAAGATGGTTACTCCAGGACGTGGGTTTGGATGCGGTCACACAGCAGAGCGCAGCCTCCAGCTCCTGGTTAGTCCATTCACACTGCCCGTTGGATTGGGGGTGATGGCCGGAGGAGAGGCTCACCTTGGCTCCGATGGCATTACAAAACGACCTCCAAACCTCAGACGAAAATTGGGGGCCCCGGTCCGAGACCACGTCCACCGGAATCCCGTGCAGCCTGACCACGTGTTGGACGAGGAGATCCGCCGTCTCCAGGGCAGTAGGGAGACCTCGCAGGGGGACGAAGTGCACAGCCTTGGAGAAACGGTCCACAATGGTCAGGATGGTGTCATAGGAGTTGGAGACCGGGAGTCCGGTGACGAAATCCAACGCGATGTGCGACCAAGGCCTGCCAGGGACGGGCAGAGGCTGGAGCAGACCCGCTGGAGGGGCATTTCCCGACTTGCAGGTGGCACAGATTGGGCAGGCCCGGGCGTAGCGGGCTGCGTCCCTCCGCAGGCCTGGCCACCAAAAGGACCGTTGGAGGAGGTCTATCATCCGGGAGGTGCCAGGGTGACAGGTGAGCTTGGAGGTGTGCAGCCAGTGGATGACCTCTCCTCGGACCGTGGATGGCACGAACAGCCGCCCCTCCGGTCCGCCGCCAGGGTCAGGTTCCACTTCCTGCGCCTTCCGGATCTTGCTCTCAATGTCCCACGAGATGGCTCCCACGACGCATGACCTGGGCAGGATGGTGTGGGACGTTTCCTCCGACTCCACGGGGGTGAACTGCCTAGAGAGGGCATCAGGCAGGCCGTTCTTGGAGCCAGGCCTGAAGGTGATGGAGAACTGGAACCTGGCGAAGAACAAGGACCAGCGCGCCTGGCGGGCGTTCAGGTGCTTGGAAGATCGTAGGTATTCCAAGTTCTTGTGGTCCGTCAGGACCACGAACGGCAGGTTCGCCCCCTCTAGCCAGTGGCGCCACTCCTGCAGGGCGAGTTTGATGGCCAAGAGCTCCCTGTCCCCCACATCATAGTTCCTCTCCGCCGGGGACAAGCGCCGGGAGAAGAAGGCGCAGGGCCGTTTGGCGCCATCGTCCGGCGACCGCTGGGATAGCACTGCCCCCACTCCCGTGTCCGAAGCGTCTACCTCCATGATGCACTGCAGCGAGGGGGTCAACCTTGCGAAGGACCCGGGAGGAGGAGAACTCCGCCTTCAGCGCCTGAAAGGCAGCAGCGACCTCTTCGGTCCACCGGAACGGGACCTTAGGGGACGTGAGGCGGGTCAGTGGTCCGACGATGGAGCTGAAGTTGGGGACAAAGCGGCGGTAGAAATTGGCGAAACCAACGAACTGTTGCACCTGCTTCCGGGACACAGGTGTAGGCCATTCCACCACTGCCTTTACCTTCTCTGGGTCTGGGAGCACCTTGTCGTGGGCGATGATAAACCCCAGGAAGGATGTAGTCCTGGCGTAAAATTCACATTTTTCAGCCTTCACGTATAGTCGATTCTCCAGCAGTCTTTGGAGGACCCGCCTCACATGGACCTGGTGCTCGTCCCTGGACCTGGAGAAGATGAGAATATCGTCCAGGTAGACGAACACGAAAAGGCCGATGAAGTCCCGGAGGACGTCATTAATGAGGCGCTGAAAGACGGCAGGAGCGTTGGTCAACCCGAACGGCATTACCAGGTATTCAAAGTGGCTGTTTGGGGTACGGAAGGCTGTCTTCCACTCATCTCCCTCCCGGATCCGGACGAGGTGGTATATGCTGCGTAGATCCAGCTTGGTGAACCAGGTCGCCCCCTGGAGGGAGTGGAAAGCAGTGTCCATGAGGGGCAGGGTGTAACGGTCCTTCTCAGTGATGTCGTTGAGAGCCCGGTAGTCTATGCAAGGGCGGAGGGACCCATCCTTTTTCCCAACGAAGAAGAACCCTGCCCCCACGGGTGACGATGATGGGCGGATTATCCCAGCGCTCAATGACTCTTTTAGGTAGGCGTTCATTGTCTCCTTCTCCAGCGCTGACAGGCTATAGAGCCGACCAGAAGGTAAGGGAGCCCCCTGGCGGAGGTTGATGGCGCAGTCATAGGGCCGATGAGGGGGGAGAGACATAGCTTTAGTCTTGCTGAACACCATACCCAGGTCGTGAAATTCCGGAGGCACCAGAGACAGGTCCGGGGGTGCAGCGTCCGTAGCAGGGGGAGAAGCGGACGGAGAGCAGGCAGCGGACTGAAGGCAGGTGCCCATGCAGAACGTGCTCCATGCCGATACCCCAGCTGACTTCCAATCCAGGACAGGGTTGTGGAGGCGTAGCCAGGGATACCCCAGGACGACGGGCGACACAGAGTTGGGTAGGACATAAAAGGTCATCTCCTCCCGGTGGTTTCCTGAGACGATGACCGGGACGGGGATGGTCTGGTGTGAGACTCTCCCAAGGGAGGCACGGGAGAGGTTGACAAGGGAGATGGGATTCTTGAGTGCCTGACAGCGGATGCCCAAACGGGTTGCCAGGCTTTGAGAAATGAAGCTGCCTTCTGCGCCTGAATCCACCAGTGCGTGGGTGAGATGCCCAGTGGGGTTGTGGCAGAAACGGATGGGCAGCTTCAATTGAGTGAGGGGATTAAACCGATTGACGTCCGCGAGGCCCCCTACAGTGACTCGCGGACCCCGCTGTTTGGCTTTTGTGGACAAAGCTCCACCGTGTGTTGACTGTCTCCGCAATACATGCAGAGATTCAACTCACGGCGGCGTTGTCTCTCTGCCGGGGAGAGCTTTGTCCAGCCCGTCACCATCGGCTCCGACTCCTCGGGGCGCGATGGTGGCGGCGTCGCCAGGGGGCGAGCTTGGGGCAGGCGCAGCGAGGCTCCCCGAGGACGAGAAGTAGACGACTTCCGTCCTGAGGAGCGCTCGCGCAGCCTGTTGTCCAAGCTAATGGCTAGGGAAGTTAGCTCCGCTAGCATTCCAGGGATATCCCGTCCAGCCAGTTCATCCCTCAGATCATCATTGAGGCTGCGGAGGAACAGGCCACAGAGGGAGCGTTCGTCCCAGCCCAATTCCTCCGCGGCTACCCGGTAGTCGACCGCATAGTCCGCTGCCGACCGGCTTCCCTGCTGGAGAGCGAGGAGCCAATCGACTTGGACCGTCTCGGTTCGAGAATGGTCGAAGACCTCCAGGAAGCGCCCCACGAATTGGTCGTAGGCGAGGGTGGCGTAACTGGGCTTCGCCATTATGGCGTAGGTCCAAGTTAACACGCGCCCCTCCAGAAGATTCCCTATGTAACCAATTCGACTGTGATCCGAGGGAAAATCTCCGGGCACCCGGTGGAACACGGACTCACACTGCATAATGAACCCCCGCGCTCCGCCGAGCTTTCCGCTAAAGCGGGCGGGGGTCGGAATTGGTGTGAGCCGAGCCGGTGCCACTGGAGCCGGCTGGACGGCCGCTGGAACAGCGGGAGCCGCGCCACCCTGGCAAGCCGGAGGGAACGGCTGCTGGGGGTCCAGGCGGTCCAATCGGTTTGTTATGTTTACTAATTGATTAAGGATCACCTGTTGCTGATAAACAACTTGATCCACTCGAGCCTCGAGAGTGGTAAGCCGGTGTGCGAGCCCGCCGTCTGCCGAGCCGCTCTGCTGAAGCCGTACTGACATAACGTTCGGCTCAGGAGACGCACACACACAGGCTCAGAGTAGTTCAAATCGTTTATTAACAACAGGGGTGTATGGGTGTGTGTCTGCGGAATGTTAATGTGTTGGTGGCGGCGTCTGCTTCAGGCACAGAGGCAGGAGACCGTGCAGCCGGCAACCCTATGGGAGAGAACACAAAGACACAGGGTGATGGGCACACACCAACACAGGAGGAGAATAGGCGAGGGAGAAGCTTACTTGCTAGGGACAGATGACTGGCACAACAAGGACGGGACCCGGGAGACAGCCACCTGCAGGGCTCAGTGCAGCAGCGAGGATGGACGAAGGACGGAGTTGTCCGCCGCCAAGGAATCCACCTGTGCACAGGGGAGCAGACTGGAGCAGATGAGGTAAATGTTTCTTACCACACAGCTTCGTGCTGAAGAATAAGTTGCGTCACGTTGACGGGGAATGAAGTCTGACGGCTTCAGGCCGAAGCTCAGGGCGAGGCGGCTTATATCCCTCGCCGCTGACGATGAACAGGTGTGCGAGCAGGTGGCGCCGCTGATGAGCGGCGCGGCGTGACAAAAGAGACTATTACAATAAAGAACTGGAGAAAAACAGAGACAATATTAAAAATACATGGACAATACTCAACAGTATCCTTGGAAATAAAAGCAGAAATACAAGCTACCCAACTAATATTCCAAAAAATAATAAAACGACTCAGAGTGTGAATATTGCTTCACCTGCAGATGAATTTAATAATTTTTTTGTTAACATTGGACCTAAACTGGCCCGAGAAATACCCACTACGGTGCCAACAGGTGATACAATTTGCAATAACACTGCTGTAAAAGACTCCATCTTCATAAAGAACACAGACGAAAGAGAGGTCATTGAAATTGTTAAATCGTTCAAAAGTAAAACATCTACTGACTGTGATGGTATTGACATGCTACTAGTCAAAACTGTTATCGAATGCATAGTAAAACCACTGACGTATATCTGCAACCTGTCTCTCCAATCAGGTATATTTCCCAATGCAATGAAAATAGCTAAAGTAATTCCGATATACAAGACGGGCGACAGAGGGGAACTCTCAAACTATAGACCAATTTCACTATTACCGCAATTTTCCAAGATACTTGAAAAAATATTCTATGAGAGAATTGACAACTTCATACTGAAGAATGATTTATTATGTGAGCAGCAATATGGGTTCAGACACAAGAGGACAACTGCATATGCCCTAATGGAATTTACAGAAAAAAATATCAACAGCCATTGAAAATAAAGAGTATTCAGTTGGAGTATTCCTAGATCTTAAAAAAGCATTTGATACAGTAGATCATAATTTATTATTAAAGAAACTACAAAATTCTGGTATTAGAGGGGTAGCACTGTCCTGGTTAAGTAGTTACTTAAAGAATAGATATCAGTATGTATGTGTTAGCAACAAAAACTCAGAGTTGCTGAAGGTCACCTGTGGAGTCCCACAGGGTTCAGTTTTGGGACCATTATTATTCAATATGTATATAAACGATATATGTAAAGTTTCAGAAAAAATGGACTTAATATTGTTTGCCGATGACACTAATCTGCTATGCAGTGGAAACAATTTGGAACAACTTCTGGGTACACTCGGGAAGGAATTAGAAAAGCTTAAACTGTGGTTTGATTCAAACAAATTAACGCTCAATTTAAGTAAGACAAAATTTATAGTCTTTAACAACCATCACAACAATCCAGTACCCAAACTCAGTGTAAATGGTGTAGAGATTGAAAGGGTATCTGAAACTAAATTCCTTGGAGTAATAATTGATAACAAACTGTGTTGGAAGTCACATATTAATTATATTAAAGGTAAAGTTTCCAAATCAATTGCAATATTACACAGAGTGAAATATTTGCTGACTCAACCCACACTATACACCTTGTATCATTCATTAATACTCCCATACATGACATATTGTAATGAAGTATGGGGAAATACATACAAAACAAACATATATCCACTCTTTATGCTTCAAAAGAGAGCTATTAGAATAATAAACAAAGCAGCTTACAGGGAACCAACAAACCCACTTTTTCTTAAACAAAAAACTCTCAAGTTGAAAGATCTGGTTGACTTTAAAACCGCAATAATTATGTTCAAAGTGAAGAATTTATCACTGCCCGCAAATATCCAAAAGTTGTTCCAAACAAGGGAGAAACGATATCACTTCAGAGGAACATGTATATTTCAAAAGCCTACAGTGAGAACAACCACCAAGCAACACTGTATTTCAGTGCAAGGAGTCAGATTATGGAACGATTATGGACCTGAATTAAAATCATGTACAACGCTTGGACAATTTAAACAAAAACTAAAGGAAGAAATACTCCAAACATATTTACAAGACGACATGTAAACTCACATAAGGATTGACATATCCAGCCTGTGTTGTGTTGTAGCTTAGTTTTTTTTTTTTTTTCCTCTCTGTGACATTCTGTCTTAGATTTGTCTTGAATAGTAACCGCTTAACTTAGCTTAGCTTAGTTTTCTTTTTTTTTCTCTCAGTCACACTTTGTCTTAGCTTTGTTCTAAATTGTAATCACTCTTGTCTTGTTAACTCTTTTTTCTTTTGAATTCTTGGATGGAATATGGGTGGGCAATATAAGCTGCGGCTTCAGCCATCACCCATTTCGGATAACTCACGTGGAATTGTTTAGTAGAAGGAGTCTTTGTCTAATTTGACCTTGTTGTTATATTATACAGTTTCTTTTAACCTGTACTGTATTATCCGAAAATAAATAAATTCATTCAAAATAAATTCATACCTATTGCAGATTCAGTCTTCCCAGCCTGGTGCAGGTCTACAATTTTGTTTCTGGTGTCCTTTGACAGCTCTTTGGTCTTAGCCATAGTGGAGTTTGGAGTCTGACTGTTTGAGGTTGTGGACAGGTGTCTTTAATACTGATAACGAGTTCAAACAGGTGCCATTAATACAGGTAACGAGTGGAGGGCAGAGGAGCCTCTTAAAGAAGAAGTTACCGGTCTGTGAGAGCCAGAAATCTTGCTTGTTTGTAGGTGACCAAATACTTATTTTACTGGGGAATTTACCAATTAATTCATTAAAAATCCTTCAATGTGATTTTCTGGATTTTTTTTTCTCATTTTGTCTCTCATAGTTGAGGTATACCTATGATGAAAATTGGAGACCTCTCTCATCTTTTAAGTGGGAGAACTTGCACAATTGGTGGCTGACTAAATACTTTTTTGCCCCACTGTATGTACATATTACTATAAAATATACTGTATATATATACACACACACAGACACACAGTGCAGAGCATTGTAGCTGGATGGAATAAATATATGAATATGTAAACACACAGTGCGGAGCAATGTAGCTAGATGGAATAATATGTAGATATATAAACACACAGTACGGAGCATTGTAGCTAGATGGAATAAGTATGTAAATATATAAACACACACAGTGCAGAGCATTGTTGCTAGATGGGATGAAACAGCACAACCGTCTACTTAGTTATCCTACATGGTATGATTATGTGCCCATACATATTCTCACTCTCCATAGCGACCGGTATTTTCCTAGTTGTATGCCGGAGGGGACCATTGTGTAAGTCTATTGCATCTTTTGCATTCAAAAAAACTATTAGTTTGTTACGTCTTTTTGCTATCTCTGCGAGCAGCCCTGCTTAGGTTGTACAGTCTGACAGCCGTTGGTAGGAAGGACCTGCGAAACCTCTCGGTTGTGCACCTGGGATGATGTAGTCTGCTGCTAAATGAGCTCCTCAGTGCATTCAGTATGTCCTGCATAGGGTGGAACTCGGACTCCAGCAGAGATGACAGTTTAGCCACCGTCCTTCTCTCTCCTATCTCCTCCACCGGATCAAGGCGCTGCCCCAGGACAAAGCTAGCTTTCTTAATCAGTTTGTTCAGTCTCTTCCTATCGGCTGCAGTAATGCCACTGCCCCAGCAGACCACTCCAAAAGTGATGGCTGATGCTACCACCGTGTCATAGAATGTCTTCAGCAGCGCGCCTTGTACACCAAAAGACCTGAGTCTCCTCAGCAGGAACAGCCTGCGCTGTCCCTTCTTGTAGAGTGCATCAGTATTGTGTGACCAGTCTAGTTTATTGTTCAGATGAACACCCAGGTACTTATAGGCTGTCACCATCTCGATGTCTGTTCCCTGTATATTTTCTGGTGCTGTGAGGGGTTGTCCTTGCCTGCGGCAGTCCACCACCAGCTCCTTAGTTTTTCTCACGTTGATCTGGAGGCAGTTCCGATGGCACCAGTCCACGAAGTCCTGGATAAGCCCTCTGTACTCAGCTTCATCTCCATTGGAGATGAGGCCAACGATCGCAGAGTCATCAGAGAACTTCTGTAGATGGCAGTGTGTTGTGTTGTGTGAGAAGTCCGCAGTATAAAGAGTGAACAGGAAGGGAGCCAGCACCGTTCCCTGGGGGGCCCCCGTGCTACTGATGATCGTGTCGGACACACAGTCCCGGGTTCTCACAAACTGAGGCCGGTTCGTGAGGTAGTCCAGGATCCATGATGACAGGTGCTGGTCCACCCCTGCGCGCAGCAGCTTGTCCTTCAGGATCATCGGTTGGATTGTGTTGAAAGCACTGGAGAAGTCAAAGAACATGATCCTCACCATATTCCCGGGCTTCTCCAGGTGGGACAGAGAACGGTGAAGGAGGAAGATCACCGCATCCTCCACCCCAATGCCATGCTGGTAGGCGAACTGGAGTGGATCCATCGCTGGTTCCACCAGGGGGCGGAGGTGAGCAAGGAGCAGTCTCTCCAGGTTAATAAACCTGAATTGAGAAATAAATTCAGCCTCTTCATTTCACGCTCTCCACACTGGTGACCTTAAGACGTATTATGGGCAGAGACGATTCCCCCGAACCAGACTCGCCAGGGACCAGCCGGGCAAGCGCAGTCTCAGTCAAGCTACCAGAATTCTGGCAGGACAACCCGGACTCATGGTTCCTCCTGGCCGAAGCCCAGTTCGCCCTCGGGGGAATAACAGCAGATGACACAAAGTTCTACCATGTCATCGCCAAACTCGACAGCCGCACAGCTTGACATGTGCGGAGCCTGGTGCAGCGCCCACCCGCTGGCAACAAATACGGCGGGTTGAAAGCTGCCCTCATCCAGCGTTTCACTCCCTCAGCCCAGGAGAGAGCTGAGAGACTCCTGGCCCTGCACGACTTGGGAGAAAGCACGCCTGTTGACCTGATGGAAGACATGCTGAAGCTGAGAGGCTCAGACAACGACAATTTCCTCTTCACTCACATCTTCCTGAGAACTCTACCGTCGCAGACGAGGGCGACCCTGGCGGGCTCCCAGTTTGTGACCCAGCGGGACTTCCGCGCGCTAGGCCAGGAGGCGCAGCGGATCCTCAACGCCAGCGGACGGCACACGGCCACCGCAGCAGCGGCAGATCTCGGCGCGACAACCGGGAACGGCAAAGGGCCTGAGGCGATGGAGGCAGATACACCAACAACGGCGGCGGTGAAGCCCCGACACCGCGGAGGAGATGACCTCTGTTTTTACCATCGTCGCTTCGCAGAGAGGGCATGCAAGTGTATACCACCGTGTCAGTTCCAGAGCTCGGGAAACGCCAGGACCGGGAGTCGGTAACAGCTGCGGCCCTTGGTGAACAGAACAAGCTGCTCTACCTGATGGATGCGCGTTCTGGGAGGCAATTCCTCGTGGACACAGGCTCCCAAGTGAGTTTCATCATGCCGACCTACGCTGACCGGCTGGCGGGCCCCGGCAGTCACGGGGCATCAGCGGCGAACGGCTCGAGCATTAAGACCTTCGGTGAAAGGACCCTGCTTCTGTCCCTGCACGGCCGCACATATGAGTGGACTTTTATTATAGCGGCGGTGAGTTTCAACATGTTAGGTGCTGATTTTCTGTGCTCACATGGGTTGTTGGTTGATCTCCCCAATAGACGCTTGGTTAATGCACTCTCGTTTTACTCTATCCCTTGTGCAGCTCGAGTGTCCCTGCCCACAGCACAAGCCAACGTCGCCACAGCAGGCGGTAAGTTTCACACACTCCTCACTCAGTTTCCAGCACTAACGGTTCCTACTTTTTCAGCAGCCGTTGCTAAACACGGGGTGGAGCACTTTATCACTACCGCTGGTCCCCCCGTTTTTGCAAAAGCTCGGCGCTTGGATGCAGCTAAACTGACCATAGCGTGCGAGGAGTTCGCCAACCTGGAAAGGTTGGGTATCATTCGGCGTTCGAATAGCCCATGGGCTTCCCCGCTCCACATGGTCCCTAAGGCTGACGGCTCATGGCGACCTTGCAGTGATTTTCACAGGCTGAACAACGCCACAGCGCACGACCACTACCCAATCCCCCATATTCAGGATTTTTCAGTTCATCTGGCGGGGCGCGCATTTTTTCTAAAATAGACTTAGTCCACGGCTATCATCAAGTCCCAGTACGCGCTGAAGACATTCCCAAAACAGCGGTAATAACTCCGTTCGGACTTTTTGAGTTTTTGCGCATGCCGTTTGGGCTTAAAGACGCCGCGCAAACTTTCCAGCGCATGATGGATGCAGTGTTACGCGATCTCCCTTTTGTGTTTGTCTACCTGGACGACATTTTGGTAGCCAGCGCGTCTGAAGAAGAACACAAAAAGCACTTCACGGCAGTTTTCCGGAGGTTGGGAGAGCACGGGTTAATAATCAACCCAGCGAAGTGCCAGTTCGGGGTGGCGCAGATTGATTTTTTGGGGCACCGCGTCTCCCCAGAGGGAGCAGTTCTGCTGCCGGACAAAGTGCTCGCAGTAGCAGATTTTCCCCAGCCACAAACGGTGAAAGCACTACAGGAGTTTTTGGGAATGGCGAATTTTTATAACTGTTTCCTCCCCCGCGCAGAGCAGCTCATGCAACCATTGTATGCCGCACTTAAAAAACAAAAACCCTCAAATGCAATCGAATGGTCCCCGGAACGGGAGCGCGCATTCTCGGAGGTAAAAAAAGCCCTTGCGGACGCTGCGTTGTTGGCTCACCCAGACCCAACGGCCCGCATAGCACTCACCACTGATGCGTCAGACGTGGCTATAGGGGCGGTAGTGGAACAACAGGTTGCTGGGGCTTGGCAGCCGCTGGCCTTTTTCAGCAGGACC
Organism: Pholidichthys leucotaenia; assembly: GCA_020510985.1. NCBI lineage: Eukaryota > Metazoa > Chordata > Actinopteri > Cichliformes > Pholidichthyidae > Pholidichthys > Pholidichthys leucotaenia. The sequence continues at coordinate 259,787,895 of CM035843.1, forward strand.
TTGCGTGAGACCGAGCGAAAATACAGCGCGTTCGACAGGGAGTTGTTAGCGCTCCACTTAGCCATTCGTCACTTCCAGTTCTGGCTGGAAGGTCGGCATTTCACCGCGTTTGTCGACCACAAACCGCTCACTTTTGCGATGGCCAAAGTTTCTGAACCATGGTTGGGCCGGCAGCAGAGGCAGCTGGCTGCAATTTCAGAATTTAGTACTGATATTCAACACGTAGCGGGTAAACTTAATGTTGCCGGGAAATAATACACACTGAACAACAAATGTATTTCATGGGTTTTATCTGATATATAGAAAATAAAGAGCAGCACGCTTCAGAATGAAAAGATTTACAATAATTTTTAAATGTAAATAAAATAAAATGAAATGTACAAATTGTCTCTTGGTACTGCCTCAAACACACAGGAGGCGGATCTTAAACAATATGGTGGATTACTAACAAAGAAAAATACAATCTGATAAAATGCTCAGTAAACTAATGACCCCAAATAAGTCCGTACAAACGGTAGTGGTGATACTGGAAATGAGAAAGGCACATAATAGCTTTAGTACACCACAAACCTTAAGTTCACACTCCAAATATGCTCAAAACTTAACAAGAAAAGCTTTTCACTTACAACATACACACGACGCCACACCAGCGCGTGATCACTGACTGATCTTCACAGGACACCTGAGTCTCCCTGGTTTGATTGACAGTATAAAATGTTTCAGTACTCGTCACCGTGTAAAACAAAAAAACACATCATAACATTGTGACCAGAGTAGCAAACAACACACTTTTACATTTACACTCATGCTTACATCGTACATAGCCTGATATTTTAAACTATATCCTCTTGGATAGGCACTATGTTCAGCCACGGTATACCATGCTAGTCAGGCAGCAAATCTGTAGGTCAATCTACGTCTTATCTGTTACTAGGCCGACTTTATTACATCCTCCTCGGCATAATTCACCGTGTTCGTTAAGAGTAACAATATATTTTAACTGCATTGGTGAACTTACAACGTTTCTTTATGAAGATTATTCCTCGTCTTGCTTGCTTTTCAAATCCGGTCTCCTGAACCATTTTCCCAACCAAAAAAACCCAGATATTCAAAATCCTCTACCTGGCATATCCCGCCCACACCCTGAAGTCACTTCCTGTTGAGTCAAGTTCAAATCAAAATATTTAAACGCAAATCAAATCAACAAAGATCCATAAATATGACCCGGTTACATTCTCCCCTGCTTACAAGTCAACGGCCTCGGTGACTACAAATGAGTTTTTGATTTCCCTCACAGCTTCTCTAAACAAGACCGTGCCTAAGTTTGCAAAAATCTGAGCGATTATAGCTGAAGAACTGGGATCCAAAACTGACTTTGGCTCATGGTACGGGTTTGAGTGCTGGCCTGCTGTTGACCTTTGACTCCTGCGGGGAAAGGGAACAGGTTCAGGCATGGCTTCATCTTCTGTATCAGACCGTGTTTCTTGTGAGTCTACCTCAGATTCTTGTTCAGGAAATTCATCATCCTGCTCTGACTCACCATTGATGCTACCTTCTGCACTATTCTCACTGCTAGGGATCCTGACCTGACCATCAGTGTGAGCTGGGTTACGGATGGGACTAAGAGCCCTCACTTCTTCCAAAACTAAACCATCGGTAGGGTCCTCTGAATTTAGACTGTCCTCCGGCGGGGACTCTGGGGACTTTCTAAGACACTGGCTACTCGGTCGTGACCTGAAGATGGGTGGGGACACACATGGTCTGATGTCAACTCTGTTAACTCTTTTTGTCGGTCCTCCTTCTACAGGTTCTACCGTGTATGTAGTTCCTTGAATCTGCACCACACGGTGGGGAATGGGTTTCCAAGCATCTTGAATTTTGTTTCTGCCTGGGGGCCGGTTTCTGACATACACAATCTGACCTAGCTCAATAGGGGGACAGTACACCTTCTCGTTATGCATTGAAATGCGTTCCGCAGCTTTCTGTTCACAGTACTCTTTGGCCCTGGCATGAGCATCATTCAGACGCCTTTGGTGGATCGCCAGCCAGTCGTGACTGGGCTCTGCAGTGGACTCCTGTCCTAAAAGGGCATCAACAGGAAGGTGTGGGTCCACACCAAACAGAAGGTAGTAAGGGGAGTAGCCTGTTGTTGAATGCGGGGTAACATTGTACGCATAGACTAACTCTGGCAAAGACTCTGGCCATCTGCGTTTTTTCTCAGGCGGGAGGGTGCGCAAGAGTTCATGCAACGTCCTATTAAAACGTTCACATTGGGCATTCCCAGTAGGATGATGGGGGGTTGTACGACTTTTTTTTACACCATACAACTTGCAGAGTTCTGAGATCACCTCGCTTTCAAAATTCCAGCCCTGGTCCGAATGCAAACGCTCAGGGACACCATACTTGAGAAACCACTCCCGCAGCAGAACCTTGGCTGTTGTGTCAGCTTTTTGATCACGTGTTGGGAAAGCCTGCGTAAACTTTGTAAACACATCGGTGATCACTAGAACATTTTCTCTACCATCACTAGAGGGTTCTAGAAGAGTAAAATCAACTGCGACTACCTCTAAGGGCCTACTAGCTAGAAATGATTTCATGGGGGGGTGAATCTTGGGATTTGACATTTTTGTTAACACACAGCGTTCACATTTCTTTATCCACTGTTTGACATCCTCATGAATCCCTACCCAAAAACATCTTTGTCGTAGCAATTCCAGAGTACGCTCAATGCCTTGGTGCCCCATCGAGTCATGCACACTCTCTAACACCTGAGACTTTAAACAGCCTGGCACTAGTAGTTGAAAACGTTCCCCATACCTCACATCCTCAACCACCCGATAAAGCAGTCCCTCCTTCTCCCTAATATGTGGCCAATGTTTCAATAAAGAGAGCACTGGTTTTTCAAGGTCTTTCCTCTCCTGAAAGTTAGGTTTACTTTTGCCGTCCCAAAACCTTCTAAAAACTCCCAGTACTGGATCCTGCCCCTGAAATTCCCTTAATTCCTCTTTTGAGTAGCCAGGTAAGGTAGGAGTATTACCCTGGGCTCCAGAACCGGAACCATCTCCCTTTTCGTTCGCCCGCATTTGCCTAATCCTGCAACTCTCAAGACCAGCACTGGTTAGCTCAGTGCCAAGTGTTGTCCCTTTCTGTATCACATTGCAGATAGCCACACACCCATCATAATCCATGTCGTCCGACATTGGTTCCTGCTCCCCTGCAAACGGGTGCCTAGATAATGCATCAGCAGCCCGGTTAGACCGGCCAGGCCGATACTGAACATCAAAATCAAACACTGCTAACTGAGCCACCCATCGCTGTTCTAGTGCTCCTAATCTAGCAGTGTTGAGATGACGCAACGGATTGTTATCAGTAAGGACCGTGAATTTAGAACCTAGTAGGTAGCCTCTGAATTTTTCTGATATTGCCCATTTCAGAGCTAGAAGTTCTAATTTCATACTGCTATAATTTCTGTCATTCCTCTCTGCATTTCTGAGCCTACGGCTTGCATATGAAATTACTCTTTTCTTTCCCCCTTGTTCTTGATACAATATTGCTCCCAACCCTTGATTACTGGCATCTGTCTCAACAATAAAGGGACGAGTAAAATCCGCATACCCTAGTACTGGGGCGCTAGTGAGTTTCTGTTTCAGAATATCAAACGAGCTTTGGCATTGCGGCGTCCATAGACTGCACATCCATTGACTCACCTTGGAAGGAGGCCCTGAATTCAAACAGAGATTCACCAGGTCGTGAAGCGGGCTAGCTATCTGGGAAAAGTGCTCAACAAATCGCCTATAATAACCGCAGAAGCCTAGGAACGAGCGCAACTCTTTCAGTGTGGTAGGCACTGGCCATTGCTTCACTGCCTCTATTTTACCTGGGTCTGTTTCAATTCCATCTGCTGAAACCTGGTGACCTAAAAACTTAACCTTCTGCTGCAGAAAGTGACATTTCTCTAGTTTGACTTTAAGACCGGTATCTTGTAGTCGTTTCAAGACTATGTCAACTCTTTCTAGGTGCTCCGTGAATGTCTTGGAAAACAGCAAAATGTCATCCAAAAACACCAGCATTATTTGGAAAATCAAATCATTCATCGCAGTTTGCATCAATCTTTGAAACGTTGCTGGACCATTACAGACACCCATGGGCATGCGCAAGTACTCAAAGAGACCAAAAGGGGTTGTGAAGGCTGTTTTATGTTGGTCATGCTCTTTTACTGCCACCTGGTGGTACCCACTTGCTAAGTCAATTGTTGAGAAAAACTTTGCTCCCTGCAAAGCATCGAAACTTTCATCAATTCGCAGCAGTGGAAAAGCATCTTTTCGTGTCTTCTGGTTAAGCTTACGGAAATCCACACATAGCCGTATACTACCATCAGTTTTTCTCACTACCACCACAGGAGATGCGTAAGAGCTACAACTCTCCTTGATTATCCCCTTTTTCAACAGCTTGGATATGTGCTCTTTAACCTCTGTGTATTGGTTGGGTGGAATTCGCCGATAGGGTAGGCTCACAGGTACATCATCCACTAGGTTTATGTCATGTTTGACTCTGTCTGTGTACCCCAAGTCATCATCATCGACAGCAAAAACATTAACATACTTGGCCAGCACAGTTTTCAATTGATCCTGTTGCTCTTTACTCCCTCCAATGTCTAATTTGTCCAAGACAGACGAGGTGCTGGCATCAAGGGCACTAGGCTGATCAACTGAGACATGTTCGATACTTGCTGAAATACGGTTAAACTTTAACTGGGGGTTCGTCACTTAAGCACTCCACAGGGGAAAATACCCCAAGCCGGGTCCTCGCGTTTAGCCACACATCCTCCGATGAAAGATTCACTACTTGCACTGGGACAGTATTACTGCTAGCTTCAACCAATGTGGGTAGGACAACCAGACCACTTGGCAAAGTCATGTTCCCCAGCTCTAGTAATCTCAAGCCGTTACCCTCTTGTACCTTGGGAAACCCTTTTGCCATGACTGTAACTACTGATGCTGAGGGGATGTGGGCTCCATCCCTACCTACCAGCCTAGCCACACTCCGCCTAGTGACTGTACATTTCTGAACCTGCTGAAAGGCACTTCTCCAGTCTGAATCGAGTTTCCCCCCAAGGACAGTATCAAACTCAGCATGCACCAGTTGACGGCAGCGGCTAATGATATTCATGCCGACAATCACTGCAGTTTCTGAATTCGGTGGGTCTTTCACAACGAGGAAACCGCAATCAGGTATTTTCAGTCCCATGGTCTCAATCTCTAACTCAAGATATCCTAAATATGGGATTTCTAATCCATTAGCAGCAGTCAACCTTAACCACCCCGCTGTAGTCACCATGTCATCATCCTCCCCACACAAATGCTGACGGAAAAACTGTTCAGTTATGGTGCTGACCTGGCTGCCCGTGTCTAGTAAGCAACGGGTTACCACACCACGTATGTTAATCTCTACCGTGGGACATGTTCCTACTGCACGGGCCAGTAACTGATCCTGAGTAATCTGTACTTTAACTGAGTCTGAAGTGTTCCCCCTAATCGCTTGACTCACGGCGACCGGGGCCTCTAGTTTCCCTGATTCTGACCGCTTTGCTGTGCCTTTTGCTTCTGGGTGCAATTCTTGGCTATATGCCCCTCCCCTTGACATTTAAGACAGATGGGTTTTCCATCATCTGTAAATTTCAACTGAGCTCGACGGCGGATATTGGTCTGTTCACTTGAATTTGTTCTCTGCATAGTTAGGGTCTTAACCGCAGCAGCCAGCTCACTGATCTGCTTCCCTTGCTCTGTTACTACTTTGAAAAGATCACCCACAGTTCCCACTTGCTGTTCCTGAGCCGTTATGGCACTGCACTGGGTCTCTCTATCTCCACTGTCTCCTTTACTTCGGCTTTTAGAAGATCTGGAATGGCTAGCATCCTCCACTGACCACAAATAGGCTTCTTCTCGGACCTGTATCATAGTGGAGTCTGGTTTCTGTCTTGCAAACTTCCTCAGTTCTCGCTTAAGGAGTGGATCACTAAGGCCTTCAATGAACTGATCCCTCAGAACTTTCTGCTCATTAGCTAAGGCATTTGCGTCGTGCTTTGAGATCGTTCTCAAAATCTGACACAAGGCATGTGAGTAGCCAAGGATATCTTCACCATCTTTTTGTTTTCGACTGTACAGGTCATGTAAGAGCTGAGCGGTGCATCTTTTATCTCTAAAGGCTTCTCTGAGGTACTTGAACAGGTCAGCAACGGGTAGTGATTTCCCCCCACTACGAAATCGCATCTCCTCTAGAGCTGCACCCTTTAGAAGTGACATTATGAAGTCATACCGGTCACTGTTTGATTGGTATCTAGAATGCACTACACGCTCAACCTCCTCAATAAAATCCTCAACAGAACGACCATCCTTATCATAATCACCACTGAAAGAGGGGATTTGCCGTTCTCTAGGTACATAAACATAGGATCTCTGTGGTTCCTCACTCAAAGCCGCGATGGCTGTCAAGGCTTCAGTTTGTTTACGTTTCAGTTCAGAAACCTGTTCTAAAAGGTCTCTGTTTTCAGGTGATATCTCAGCATTTCTGCTCGCAGAGGAGTCCTCAACGCCTCTGTTTTCAACGCCCCCCACTGCGCCCTCTTCCATGTTCAAAAGTCTCTCTTACAAGTAGTCGAGGATATTGTGTTGAACTGTCCAGTCTGATGGAACCCCGGGAATTGCAGTCTCTTGGCCCCGAGTCCTCTCCGCAGATCCAAGGTCCATGATCACTCCGGCCGGTCTCTCCGTCTGCACCCCGTCAGGCTCCAACCGTCCAGCCGCTCTCGTCTGCTTCGTATCACCACTACCATTTACTGTACACCAACCCACTCTAAACTATCAGATAATTGACCCCACTCCTGGTACCAAAATTTGTTGCCGGGAAATAATACACACTGAACAACAAATGTATTCCATGGGTTTTATCTGATATATAGAAAATAAAGAGCAGCACGCTTCAGAATGAAAAGATTTACAATAATTTTTAAATGTAAATAAAATAAAATGAAATGTACAAATTGTCTCTTGGTGCTGCCTCAAACACACAGGAGGCGGATCTTAAACAAAATGGTGGATTACTAACAATGAAAAATACAATCTGATTAAATGCTCAGTAAGCTAATGACCCCAAATAAGTCCGTACAAACGGTAGTGGTGATACTGGAAATGAGAAAGGCACATAATAGCTTTAGTACACCACAAACCTTAAGTTCACACTCCAAATATGCTCAAAACTTAACAAGAAAAGCTTTTCACTTACAACATACACACGACGCCACACCAGCGCGTGATCACTGACTGATCTTCACAGGACACCCGAGTCTCCCTGGTTTGATTGACAGTATAAAATGTTTCAGTACTCGTCACCGTGTAAAACAAAAAAACACATCATAACATTGTGACCAGAGTAGCAAACAACACACTTTTACATTTACACTCATGCTTACATCGTACATAGCCTGATATTTTAAACTATATCCTCTTGGATAGGCACTATGTTCAGCCACGGTATACCATGCTAGTCAGGCAGCAAATCTGTAGGTCAATCTATGTCTTATCTGTTACTAGGCCGACTTTATTACATCCTCCTCGGCATAATTCACCGTGTTCGTTAAGAGTAACAATATATTTTAACTGCATTGGTGAACTTACAACGTTTCTTTATGAAGATTATTCCTCGTCTTGCTTGCTTTTCAAATCCGGTCTCCTGAACCGTTTTCCCAACCAAAAAAACCCAGATATTCAAAATCCTCTACGTGGCATATCCCGCCCACACCCTGAAGTCACTTCCTGTTGAGTCAAGTTCAAATCAAAATATTTAAACGCAAATCAAATCAACAAAGATCCATAAATATGACCCGGTTACATTAATGTGGTGGCAGACTGCCTCTCTCGCTCTGTAACCGCTCCAGTCCGCGCAGAGGTAGATTATACTACCGCGGCCGCAGAGCAAAATAGCAGCGCGGAAGCGTACGCGGCCCCAGTCCACGTGGGGATTGATTACGCAGCCATGGCTGCGGATCAAAGTAGTGACGCGAACGTGTGCGCGCTCCAGTCTGGACCAACAGGGTTAAGGCTGGAGAGCAGGAGGCTGCAAGATGGCATGCCCTCCCTAATCTGCGATGTCTCTACAGGACGACTGTGTCCGGTAGTGCCGGCCGCGTGGTGCCGCCGTGTTTTTGACTCGATTCACTCTCTGGCGCACCCGGGGCTGCGCACGTCGGTAAAAATGGTAGGAGAGAAGCTTGTTTGGCCGAGCCTGCGCAAGCACGTTAAGGAGTGGGCAAGAGCCTGTGTGGCTTGCCAGCGGGCCAAAATACACAAACACACAAAAGCCCCCTTAGAGCCGTTTCACATCCCGGCCAAGAGGTTCGATCATGTGCATGTCGACCTCGTAGGCCCCCTACCCTCGTCGCAGGGGTACACACATCTTTTGACAATGGTGGACCGCACCACGCGTTGGCCTGAAGTGGTCCCACTGGCATCAACCACAGCCGCAGAGGTGGCACGCGCATTTTTAATGGCTTGGGTAGCGCGTTTTGGGGTCCCGTCGGATATTACGTCCGACAGGGGGCCTCATTTGTTTCTGACCTATGGTCAGCGATGGCCCACAGCCTGGGGATAACAATCCACCGCACTACCGCGTACCACCCCCAGGCTAATGGTTTATGCGAGCGTTTTCATAGGTCATTGAAAGCAGCCCTCAGAGCGTCGCTGACGGATGCAAATTGGGTAAAAAGACTACCATGGGTTTTATTAGGGTTGTGTTCCACACCTAAAGAGGACTTAAAAGCCTCCCTGGCTGAGTTGGTGTTTACACAACCACTCCAGCTGCCAGGGGAGTTTCTTTCTGATAACGACACGGGAGTGGACATGCTTCCGGGCCCCATTCATCACACTTTTCTGCGTGTTTTTGTACCTAAATCTTTAAAAAATGCCGAGTTTGTTTTTGTCAGGCACGAGGCTCAGCGCCCAACCCTGCGACCACCTTATGACGGCCCGTATAGAGTGCTGGAAACAGGTGATAAGCATTTTTTGCTAGATTTAGGGGACAGGAGGGAAACAATTGCTATAGACAGACTTAAACCTGCTTTTGTGATGGCTGGTGAGACTGTGCAAGTGGCGAGGGCTCCTCGACGCGGCAGACCCCCCAAGGAGCAGGCCCCAGAGCCCTCTCAGGGATTGACTAACAGTTCTCATCCTCAGATAGCAGATTCACTGCAGGATGGCGCCACGGGAGCTGCGAAGCCCGCCTACAGCAAGTTCGGGAGAAGGTTGAAGCCTAGACAGCATATGGACTGATGTTGTGATTTTATCATGTTGTCTAGACTATGTTGTATTGTTTCATCTTCGACGTTTGGGGGGGGGGGGTTATGTGGCTCACATATTTGAGATGCTTAAGCTGCATATGTACAATATTACTTTTGAGATACTTAGGCTGCATATGTATATCACTGTTACCTCACGTCTTAGAAGGAACAATAAGTCTGGACCTCCTGGGGATGACAGGAGGGTGTGAAATGTGTCTTTAGAAATGGCTCTGAGAAGACTTCCTGACCACCAGGGTTTAGGTGGAGAAGAGAGGATCTGGGGGGTGATGTATTGTCTCTGGGGAGTGAATGACAATGTGATTCTGTACTCTGATGTCCCGGGTATAAAAAGGGGAGATGTGGAAGTTAGTTCTTTTTTCTGTTTGAGAAGATGTTGGAGACACGTGATGATTAATAAACCTGAATTGAGAAATAAATTCAGCCTCTTCATTTCACGCTCTCCACACTGACAACAAAATCACACAACAGCATGTGAAATTGATTGTCAATCAGTGTTGCTTCCTAAGTGGACAGTTTGAGGGACAGTGTTCCCTTTATTTTTTGGAGCAGTATATTATTGTATATACTAGGTCATCAAATCAGTGTCAGTTGAGTCTGTCAACTAGGTTGCCTGTAGGGATTTTTAAGGTCCAGCAGGTGTCAGTATTCAGTGACACAGTATCAACACAGTATCAATACAGTTTTGCAATGTGTCGAAACACATCATGACACCTCATGGACCCATCACTACGTGATCGGAATAAAAATAATTCATGTAAACATGGCAATCTGAATATTCTAACCCGATCACGCTCATTCGGATCAAAATTTCATTCTGATTGAGAGGGGTGGGTTATGCCGATTGTTAATCCGAATAGTGCGCATGAAAACACTTATTCCGAACACAGGGCAGAAAATATGTTTACTCCGCATGTCTGTACACCAGCCGCACGTCGACGTGACGTATTTCCGCCTTAGCAGCAGCTAGCGGAAAACATAGCGGGAGTAAAACAAAACTGGTCTGTATCGTCCTGCTGTCTCCCGCTTTTCGTCATATGCAGAAGTATGTACTTGTAGCTTCATTACGGAGACTAGCAGAAGCAAAAATACAGTCTGAATAACATGATACAGGTCAATTTCGACACGAAGCGGGGCCCGCTAACACCGGAAGTTGGTTCTTCTTCTACTATTTTTTGAATGTCGAAATGTCGACCTGCGCATGTCAAAATGATTTATTCCGTTCAAACCTGTGACATATGAAAACGCACGTCCTAATCAGATCAGCTTTTTCAGGATCCATGTAAACAGTAAAATTTATAAATAAACAACAACATGTGCAGCGTGGCAACCTTGAGATGTTCCCACTCACCAAGAAACGGCATGATGTTAACACTGCTGCACTGTTCCAGGTGATTGGCACACATTTGAAAACTCTTGAGAAGTTATTTTATTTCTCTTCAGACTTTATTTCTCTTCAGACTTCACACAATGCCTTGACTGGATTAGGAACCCATACAGCTCAGCATCAGTTGTTGGAAACGACATGACTTTACAGGAGCAAGAGGAACTCATTGAACTGAAACAAGGTCATGCTACAGGTTGTCAACAAGACACGCCCCCACTCACAGTTACGCGTTGTACTGAAGTCTGGTAGGAGGTCTGGCGGACATCAGGGTCAAGGTCATAAGAAGCACCAAGTCTTCATCAGTCGACTCGACCCCACCACCAGACCCCATCATGTACGCTCCTATATCAAAACTCATGTTAAATTAAATGACAATCTCAAGATTGAGCAACTAGAAACCAAGTATGATGGTTATGCCTCTTTTAAGATTACATGTCCTGCCAGTTGCAGCAAGAAGTTGCTTGAAAAAAATGTGTGGCCATCTGGTTTATACCTTCGACAGTTTTTTGAGAGGAAATGATCTACATGTGATTGTCATCATTGTGTTTGTCATCATATTCATTCAGTAGTAGGACCAACCTTAGAATATGTTCATTCAACTGCCAGAATGTAAAAACTTCATCTAATGAGATCTCCAGTTTATGTGATAACCATGACATTGTGTTGTTGCAGGAACACTGGTTGTTCGAACACAAATTGTCTATTCTGAGCAGATTACATGGTGACTTTATAGGACAAGGTGTTTCTTTTATGGATACGGAACAACGTGTCATCTTAGGTCGCCCCTATGGCAGCGTTGGTATCCTATGGCGGAAGTCACTTGCGAACAGTTGCGTTGTGAAAACTTACGAGTGCGTAAGAGTAACAGGTATTGAAGTCAACCTGGGTGACTTTCACTGTCTTATATTGTGTGTATATTTCCCCTGTGACAGTGTTGAAAACTTGGATGAATACTTGCACTGCCTGAGCCTTGTTAAACGTATCACTGAGGATTTTCCAACTCCATATGTGTATACAGTTGGTGACTTCAACGCTAATACAGCACGTTCAAGTTGTTTTGGAAATGAAATGGTGTCTTTTTGTGAGAGTTACTCTTTACACATCTCGGACAGGATTATCTTACCAGGTGATACCTTTACTCATGTTAACATGGCTCATGGCTCTACATCATGGCTTGATCACTGAGTGACTACATCCTCAGGCCATGATAACGTGTCCAATATCAAAGTTCTGTATGATTATGTGAGTTCCAATCATGTACCTCTATCTATGGATATTGAGGTATCTAGTGCTGTAAGTGGACCTCGGGGAGCTCCCTCAGCCACAACGGGCAGTAGGACATACAAATGGTGTGATGCCACAGCGTCAGACCTGTCCAGATATAAGAAACTTACTCGTAGGAAACTCTGTAACATCCGTGCTCCTACGGACGCCATCAGGTGTCACGACCGTAAATGTGCGGCACACAGGGATGATATCGACGGGTTTTACAGTGATATTGTTGTGATATTGTTGATGCTTTAAATTATTGTGTGAGTGAATGCATTCCTAGTCACAGTGTGGCCACCCAGTATAATGTCCCAGGCTGGAATGATGTTGTTAGCGAGGCTCACACAGCTGCTCGGGATGCTTTTTTGTGGTGGAGGAGTAATAGCAAACCATGTTCTGGTCTAATATTTGATAACATGAAAAGTTGTAGGGCTAGGTTCAAATATGCTCTAAGAGCATGTAGGCGCAATGAAGACAGCATCAAATGTGACCAGTTAGCTAGTCACATGAGTGAACTGAAGATGGTAGAATTCTGGAAACAAATGAAGGCTATGAGCTCCCACCGGTCTGTTAGATCAAACACTATTGATGGTGTGACTGGTGATGTTAATATTGCTGAAAAGTGGAAATGTCAATATGAAGCTATTTTCAACTCAGTCAAGAATGTTTCAATGAAGGATTCTGTTATGCACGATATTCGCCTGTATAACGACATGTTTGGTGCCTCCGATATTTCTGCTGTTACTCCTGTTGAAGTTGCTTCACTGATCAAAGTTCTCAAGAAAGGCAAATCTGCTGGCCCTGACTGTCTCACCAGTGAATGCCTCATCAACGCTGATTTCAATTTGAGTATTCTATTGTCATTATGTTTTAACTGTATGTTTGTTCATGGTTACATGGCAGATATGTTGATGGACTCTGTTATTATTCCCTTGGTGAAAAACAAGTGTGCCATTCTGTCTGATATGAACAACTACAGACCTATAGCTATTGCAAATGTTATATCCAAATTGTTAGAGGGTTTAATCCTGAACAGAACTGAGGATTATCTGTGGACAAACAAAAATCAGTTTGGTTTCAAGTCAGCTCTTTCAACTGACAAGGCTGTTTACCTACTCCATGAATTTGTTGACTACTTCAGAAGCCAATCCACTAGTGTCTATGCTACGTTCCTAGACGTTAGCAAAGCTTTTGACAGGATTAACCACTGGTGTTTGTTTAGAAATCAAGGTATTCCTATTTACATGGTTAGCATCCTGTTATACTGGTACAGAAGGCAGTCTATGGTTGTTAGGTGGGGCAATGTCATCTCATCCAAATTTCATGTGACCAACGGTGTTAACAAGGTGGTATACTGTCACCCTTGTTGTTTAATGTCTATGTTGATGATCTCAGTGTACTGTTGAACAATACTAATGTGGGCGGCTCCTTTAATGGTGCACTGTTAAATCACATTTTCTATGCTGATGATCTCTGTTTGTTAAGTTTGTCTACTGCAGCGATGCAACATCTCCTTTTGGTATGTGAAAAATTTGGTGAAAAAAATGACATCTTGTTCAACTGTACTAAATCTATGTGTATGGCTTTCAAACCGAAGGGTGTCAATACGTCGAATCCTGTTATGCCACTTTGTGGTAATAGCTTGAACTTTGTTAAAAAAGTCAAATACTTAGGTGTGTGGATTGAATCTGATAAGACCAATGTTGATTGTAACAGGCAACTCAGGAAACTCTATGCTCAAACAAATTTATTGTTGCGAAATTTCCATAGATGTTCTCCTGATGTCAAATGTATGCTGTTCAAGACCTTCTGTACCTCAATGTACTGCTCGCCTTTATGGTTTAATAGCAATGTTGCTGTTAGGAACAAAATCCGCATTGCATATAATAACTCCCTAAGAAGGTTGTTAGATATACCACGAAGGTCGAGTGCAAGCAAGATGTTTGTGTCCGTGAACATTCCGTCTTTTGGCGAGTTGATACGAAAGAATGTTTACAGTTTTATGAGAAGCTTGCTACCATGTAACAATCATCTTATATCAGCAATTGTCAACTCGTCACTCACACTTCACTCCAGCATTTGGAAGTGGTGGCGTTCCATTTTATACTGAGTCCAATATTGTATGTTATTGTTGTTACAGGAGCGCCGAGTGTCTGCTGATCTGTATATACTTTATTTATTTATTTATTTTCTACTCGTTTTAGTTCTGCATTTAATATGAACCCTGAGGTTGAAATAAATGTTTGAATTTGAATGTGAATTTGAATTTAAAGCTAAACTTTGCTGATCTTCTTTTGGACAGTTTTTGGTTGACTGCTGCCAAGGAGTTCCCCATTCTGGCCAACAAAGCTATTTCAACATTGCTCCCATTTTCCACGACATATCTGTGTGAGCTGAGCTTTTCAAGCTTGACTGTGATAAAAACTAAAAACAGAGAGAGACTGAGAGCTGTTGAGGAAGAGCTCCGTGTGTGTCTTTCTTCCATTCCTGCCAGGATATCAGCTTTGTGTTCATCAAAACAGGCCCAGGGTTCACACTGAGTGAGTATAAATACATTTAGAAACTGTATTGCTGACTATATTTTATTATTTTTACTGTGTTAGGCTATAGAATGTCATTTTGTGTCATTTTGGTTGGTGGTGTGCCCCAGGATTTTGTCAGTGTAAAAAATGTGCCGTGGCTTAAAAAAGGTTGAAAAACACTGGTCTATATGACATCATAAAGACATCAAGGCAGGCATCATGGGACATATCATAGGACATGTACTGCTTTGAATAGGTGTGGTGTGTCCTACTGTTAATCGGGTGATGAGTAAGATCTCCAGATTTACTGCTTCAAATGGGTGTGGTTTAAAGTGCTGTGTCCTATTTGTAATCAGGTGATGAGTATCTCTTCTTTAGTGAGTGACGGTCTACCTGACATCATAAAGACATCAAGGCAGGCATGGTGAGTGATGGCCTATATGACATCATAAAGACACATTTGTCTATATGATGGCATGGCGAGTCCTATGTTGCCTAATATCATAGGATCATCATAGAACATCATGCAGACATCATAGGCTACCCTATGATGTCCTATGATCATGACACACTGACAGACACACACACTGACAGAGATTTCTTGAATTTATAGAGTGATGATACAGCCAGTCATGTACAGTAGAACAAAATTACATTTCTCTTATCTACAATGTTAATCACATCTAGAATCAGAGGGGTCGCTGCCATGCAAGGCGCCACCCCAAATTTTCCCTCCTCCGTTCCATTATTGCTGAGCACCAAGCTGGATGGCAGGAAATTCCACTTTTATATGGTCTTCGCATGACCCAGCCGGGAATTTGAATACAATAATGATTAGATTTATATGGCACTTTACGTGTCACATGGCAACCTTAAAGCACCTACAGACAATCCATTATTCATTCACTCCACAGACATACACTGATGGTAGTAAGCTAATAATAATAATAATAATGGATTAATTCAATTCAACTTTATTTATATAGCGCCATTTCACAACAACAGTCATCTCATAGCACTATCAACTGTAGGGGGGGAACCCCCACAGTTGCAGAAAGACCCCAGCAATCAGGCGATCCCCTGTGAGCAAGCACTTGGCGACGGTGGAGAGGAAAAACTCCCTTTTAACAGGAAGAAACCTCCAGCAGAACCAGGCTCAGGGAGGGGCAGTCATCTGCTGCGACTGGCTGGGGGGTGAGCGATTAGATTTAAAGTGGTGTGAAAAAGTGTTTGTCCCCTTCCTGATGTCTCATTTTTTTGTATGTTTGTCACACTTAAATGTTTCAGTTCATCAAACACATTTAAATACTAGACAAAGACAACACAAGTAAACACAAAATGCAGTTTTTAAATGAAGGTGTTTATTAATAAGGGTAAAAAAAAAATCCAAACCTACATGGCCCTGTGTGAAAAAGTGATTGCCCCCTCTGTTAAAACATAAATTAACTGTGGTTTATCACATCTTTGGAAAGCTGAGTTCAATTTCTCTAGCTGCACCCAGACCTGATTACTGCCACACCTGTTCTCAATCAAGAAATCACTTCAATAGGCCCTGCCTGACAAGGTGAAGTAGACCAAAAGATCCTCAAAAGCTAGACATCATGCTGCGATCCAGAGAAATTCAGGAACGAATGAGAAATAAAGTAATTGAGATCTATCAGTCTGGAAAAGGTTATAAAGCCATTTCTAAAGCTTTGGGACTCCAGCGAACCACAGTGAGAGCCATTATTCACAAATGGCGAAAACATGGAACAGTGGTGAACCTTCCCAGGAGTGACCGGCTGACCAAAATTATCCCAAGAGCGCAGCAACGACTCATTCAAGTGGTCACAAAAGACCCCACAACAACATCCAAAGAACTGCAGGCCTCACATTCCTCAGTTAAGGTCAGTGTTCATGACTCCACCATAAGAAAGAGACTGGGCAAAAATGGCCCGCATGGCAGAGTTCCAAGATGAAAACCACTATTGAGCAAAACGCACATAAAGGCTCATCTCAGTTTTGCCAGGAAACATCTTGATGATCCCCAAGACTTTTGGGAAATTACTCTGTGGACTGACCAGACAAAAGTTGAACTTTTTGAAAGGTGTGTGCCCCATATCATCTGGCATAAAATTAACACAGTATTTCAGAAAAGGAACATCATACCAACAGTACAATATGGTGGTGGTAGTGTAATGATCTGGGGCTGTTTTGCTGCTTCAGTTCCTGGAAGATTTGCTGTGGTAAATGGAACCATGAATTCTGCTGTCTACCAAAAAATCCTGAAGGAGAATGTCCGGCCATCTGTTTGTGACCTTAAGCTGAAGTGTGCTTGGGTTCTGCAGCAGGACAATGACCTAAAACACACCAGCAAGTCCACCTCTAAATGGCTTAATAAAAATAAAATGAAGACTTTGGCCTTGCCTAGTCAAAGTCCTGCCCTGAATCTGATTGAGATGCTGTGGCATGACCTTAAAAAGGCAGTTCATGCTTGAAAACCCTCCAATGTGGCTGAATTACAATAATTCTGCAAAGATGAGTGGGCCAGAATTTCCCCACAGCACTGAAAAAGACATTGCCAGTTATCGCAAATGCTTGATTGCAGTTGTTGCTGCTAAGGGTGGCCCAACCAGTTATTAGGTTTAGGGGCAATCACTTTTTCACACAGGGCCATGTAGGTTTGGATTTTTTTTCCCTTAATAATAAACACCTTCATTTAAAAACTGCATTTTGTGTTTGCTTGTGTTATCTTTGTCTAATATTTAAATTTGCTTGATGATCTGAAATATTTAATTGTTACAAACATACAAAAAAATTAGAAATCAGGAAGGGGGCAAACACTTTTTCATACCACTGTATATGGCGCTTTACCTGTCAAGACATCTCAAAGTGCTTACAGTGAGTTCATTATTCATTCCCTCCAGACAGACACTGATAGTGGTAAGCTACTATTGTAACAACAGCTTCCCTGGGGCAGACTGACAGAAACATGGCTGCCATCCATGTCAGCGGCCTCTGCAACCTGGTCTGTCTCCTGAGCCACTGCCTTCCCAGTGTAAGCTATAATTTCTTACAACATTCAAATATGGGATTGACCTTGAAATTGACCCTGCCTTTGACCATGAAGATGGGTAGGGTCTGATTTTAGTTAATCTGGACATTTCCATTACAAAAGGGAGTGAGATTCTTACAATTTACCATTGACTACCACTCCAATTAGGATAGGATTCCAGGGTGTGTGTCTGCATCTCAGTTGAATGCACTTCTAGTTTTTTTTTTTTTTTTTTTTTTTTGTTTTGTTACTTATTTGTACCCGTAGGTAGACTTGGTTTGCAGTCTGGTGACAAGCCACCGCTGCTGGTCGCTGCGTGCGCGAGCGCCCTAAACCTACATGTTTTTGGTATGCGGGAGGAAACCGGAGAAATCCCGGAGTAAACCCGCGCAACACGGGGAGAACATGCAAACTCCACACAGCTCACTGTTGGTCGGGGGCTGGGATCGAACCCACGATCTCATGATCCCCGCGGTCCCCCGGCCGAGGGTAAAACTGTGCTGCCACAGTGCTAAACCACTGCGCCACCGTGCAGCCCAGTTGTGTCTGTGTCCAAAAGGAAGCACATTTAGATACTGGCCATGGCTTTCAATGTGATGGGCTTTGCATTAAATCGAGGAATGTCAGCTTTAATTTCAGTATGTTTACATTGATATGTTTGTAATGAACAGTTTGGGAGACAGTGTTTAAGATTATAGTATCTACAGTTCATGGCTTCAATTTGACACAATGATGAGTGACTAAAACAAGACTGTCCTCCAACAGATAACGACCATATAAAGTATTTTTACCAGCAAGAATTATTCTCTACAGTTACATGTTAGTTACAAAAGTGACTTCTAGTGGTTGTG
Source organism: Pholidichthys leucotaenia (assembly GCA_020510985.1). Classification (NCBI taxonomy): domain Eukaryota; kingdom Metazoa; phylum Chordata; class Actinopteri; order Cichliformes; family Pholidichthyidae; genus Pholidichthys; species Pholidichthys leucotaenia. Next base: position 259,806,307 of record CM035843.1, read on the forward strand.
AGAATAAAATAACTGGTGTTGAGATGGGTTTGGGTTGAGAGGTGTACTGTATTTAAAGCTCTCTTAACCTTAACCCTAACGTTTTCTCTGAACTTAATTTTTATGTGAAACCTTAAAAATTACTATAGTTGTAAGTATGTATAAATCTCCATTTAATGCGTAAAAGAACTGAATCAGCAACCTGGAAGTGAATCAAAAATGCTGCAGGGTGGGTCGACTGTCATGGGTGGGCGGGGCCTTGGCTAGGGATCTGGGTGATTTTTGGGCTTGCAGGGCCTTGGGTACGGTGCTCTGCCTGTGATGGGGTGGTGGGTTGCGTGCCGGGGCTTACAACTCGCTGGTCCGGGTCTCCTGGGGCCATTGCCACCTGACTGCAGGCACTCCATGCGGGGTCTCCCTCTGTCCTTCCTCTTGTGGTGGGTGCCTGGCTTTTTTGGGACTGGGGTGGCCTCAGGGCACATGTGCTCTGTGTGAGCTCTGGGTTGCCCCAGTGATGGGGGCACTGTCCTACTTGCCTACAGTTCCTGGATGGGTGCTACTGTGGATTCCTACCATCATTTTTATGTACGTTTCCACACACACACACACACACACACACACACACACACACACACACACACACACACACACACACACACACACACACTCACTTCTATCTGTTCTCTTCCAGGTGCAGATACCTAGCTTCAACTTCCTCACCCATTCCCCCCTGTCAGGTCCAGCATAAGTAAGACAATTTAAATAAAGTATTAAAATTATTTACAGCAAGAGAGGAAAAAGGCTGCAGGGCTGGCTCTAATATTTGAACATTCGGACATCCAAATACCTGTTTGTTAGGACACTATTCACTTTCTATTTTGGGAACCAGATATTTGTTCCTTTTCTTAATTGGATTCAGTAAAAGCCAACAGTCTTAATAGGCATATTTTGCCAATATGTTCTTGTAATTACTTCACAATGAAGTTTTGTTTGCCCTCTTAAAAAAGTGGAAAAAGAAAAGCATTATAGGCTCTTGACGGGGATAAAAAGGTTTTCTCTATCTCTGAGGACAGTGAATGTCCTCTGAACAAAAGACAATATGCTGAAATCTTCAGCTGTTTGAGTGGCATTTTTTTTCTCATTTAAAATAAATGAGAGACTCATTAAAACACATGTGCTCCTTTTAAAGAAGGTTAGAGTTAGCTGCCTGGAGGCATGTAGCGGGAAGGCCAGGGAGAAGACCCTGCAACCACACTTGAGCCAAGGTTGTCATTGGTCTGCTCACCCACCTCTAAAGAGTGCCCTCAGGCTACGTGTCTGCCCTCGGGAAGGGTTGCCAAGAGTGAGCTCACTTTGGCGCAAAGGTGATGCCAAATGGACACTGGACTATCCAACTGGATCCCTAGGGAGAGAGGCCAGAGAGGAACTTTGGAAGACCTGCCCGAGCAAGGTTGGAGACCTTCACTTGGCAACAGTCAATGTAAAGATAGTGGCAGTAAGGCTGCACCACACTGGTAATGTCATCTACTGAAACCTTGTAATGACTTTTACTTCCTCTTGAGCAGGGTTGTCAAACTCATTCCAGAGAAGACCAAGACCCTGCATGTTTTATCTCCACCCTCAACAGGTGATTTCACTGAATTTCTTTCCACTGATTGCTGACCAGTGAAAACACTTGCTGAAGAGACTGGATGGCGGTGAAGCGTACAGTGTCTTGGCCCTCCATGGAATGAGTTTGATATATCTGCTCTAAATCATACATATCAAACTCAAGGCCCATGGGCCACATCTGGTCCCTGGGACATTTATATCTGCTCTGTGAAATAGTATCTAAATGTCTAGAATCGCTAGCCCGCTGATATACAGCGGGGAAAAAAGTATTTAGTCAGCCACCAATTGTGCAAGTTCTCCCACTTAAAAGATGAGAGAGGTCTCCAATTTTCATCATAGGTATACCTCAACTATGAGAGACAAAATGAGAAAAAAAAATCCAGAAAATCACATTGAAGGATTTTTAATGGATTAATTGGTAAATTCCTCGGTAAAATAAGTATTTGGTCACCTACAAACAAGCAAGATTTCTGGCTCTCACAGACCTGTAACTTCTTCTTTAAGAGGCTCCTCTGTCCTCCACTCATTACCTGTATTAATGGCACCTGTTTGAACTCATTATCAGTGTAAAAGACACCTGTCCACAACCTCAAACAGTTAGACTCCAAACTCCACTATGGCCAAGACCAAAGAGCTGTCAAAGGACACCAGAAACAAAATTGTAGGCCTGGTGCAGGCCTACAATTTTGTGTGAAGAAATCAACTGTGGGAGCAATTATTAGAAAATGGAAGACGTACAAGACCACTGATAATCTCCCTCGATCTGGGGCTCCACGCAAGATCTCACCCCGTGGGGTCAAAATGATCACGAGAACGGTGAGCAAAAATCCCAGAACCACACAGGGGGACCTAGTGAATGACCTGCAGAAAGCTGGGACCAAAGTAACAAAGGCTACATCAGTAACACACTACGCCAGGGACTCAAATCCTGCAGTGCCAGACATGTTCCCCTGCTTAAGCCAGTACATGTCCAGGCCCGTCTGAAGTTTGCTAGAGAGCATTTGGATGATCCAGAAGAGGATTGGGAGAATGTCATATGGTCAGATGAAACCAAAATAGAACTTTTTGGTAAAAACTCAACTTGTCATGTTTGGAGGAGAAAGAATGCTGAGTTGCATCCAAAGAACACCATACCTACTGTGAAGCATGGGGGTGGAAATATCATGCTTTGGGGCTGTTTTTCTGCAAAGGGACCAGGACGACTGATCCGTGTAAAGGAAAGAATGAATGGGGCCATGTATCGGGTGATTTTGAGTGAAAACCTCCTTCCGTCAGCAAGGGCATTGAAGATGAAACGTGGCTGGGTCTTTCAGCATGACAATGATCCCAAACACACTGCCCGGGCAACGAAGGAGTGGCTTCGTAAGAAGCATTTCAAGGCCCTGGAGTGGTCTAGCCAGTCTCCAGATCTCAACCCCATAGAAAATCTTTGGAGGGAGTTGAAAGTCCGTGTTGTCCAGCGACAGCCCCAAAACATCACTGCTCTAGAGGAGATCTGCATGGAGGAATGGGCCAAAATACCAGCAACAGTGTGTGAAAACCTTGTGAAGACTTACAGAAAACGTTTGACCTCTGTCATTGCCAATAAAGGGTATATAACAAAGTATTGAGATGAACTTTTGTTATTGACCAAATACTTATTTTACCGAGGAATTTACCAATTAATTCATTAAAAATCCTTCAATGTGATTTTCTGGATTTTTTTTTTCTCATTTTGTCTCTCATAGTTGAGGTATACCTATGATGAAAATTGGAGACCTCTCTCATCTTTTAAGTGGGAGAACTTGCACAATTGGTGGCTGACTAAATACTTTTTTCCCCACTGTATACTGTGCACACCAAGGCCATTATATATCCCAGAATCATAAGCATAATTTATGGGGGGATGGGTGGGGGTCCAGCCCCCCCAATCAAATTTTTTCCAGTATAACTCCCTCAATAATCATGTAATTATAAATAATAAAAAAACATCTACAAGTGAGTATGAAGAAGTTGTCATTTTTTCATTTGCAAGCAATGAAAAGTAATATTTCTAATAATCAAACAATGTACTACCCCTTCCTTGCAGACTTGGTATTGCCCATCTGGTCCATGCACCTTCTCTGGTCAATACTACTTAGAGTCATTTGTAGGTGAGGATGCTCGTTTAGTCTAGAATGCGTTCAGCTCACAAGAGACAAAATGAAAAGAGCTCCATGAAGGGTAACCATTTTAAGTTGTTGGTTGTCAAATAAAAGGGCAAACCCCTCTGTCCAAAAGGAGGTAAATACTATATTGTTGTGTTAGCTGGTGAATTGTTGTCTGAAGTTAGCTGGTTGTTAGTTTGCTAATGTGAGTTAAAGCTGTGGGAGTACCCCACAGAATAAATGTGCTGCCTGGGAGGATTTAGCTGATCTGAGAAATGATTAGCTCTTCTCATGCAAATTTGGGCTTTACATTGTATTAATCATTCATGAAATGTGAGCAGAATGGATTTGTTTGTCAACTGTTAGAGTGAAATTTACATATGTTTGAGCACTCCTCAAAATGTTAGCAGCTCTGAACATTTATAAAGTACAAACAAAACCTCTGTACCACTGGTCCTTAAATATAAATGCCTTGTGGGGTCACGTAGTGGGGGGGGTCTTCACCCAGAGTCGGAAAGCCGGGGGGGGGGGGTGGCACCAAGGGGTCTCAGATGTAACAGAAAGGACTAGCCACACCCCAGGGAGTCAGGAGACATCTGGAGTTCGCTAGAGTATGAGAGGGAGTGAGAAGCAGTGTCCCTAAGATGTGCAATGGAGAACGAGCCGAGCACCACCCCAGAGACAACCCAGAGGGAGATCACCAGCGCGGCATGCGCTCTCACAGTCAAGCTCCCAGACTTCTGGCTTCACAATCCGACCGCTTAGTTCCTACATGTTGAAGCCCAATTCGCACTCTGCGGAGTCACAACGGATGACACCAAATATTACCATATGGTCACTGCACTGGATGTGCGCGCCACGCAGCAAGTAACAAGCCTGCTCTAGGAGCCGCCGGCCCAGGGGAGATACGAAGTGCTCAAGCAGATGCTACTCTAGCGTTATACCCTGTCGGACAGTGAGAGAGCAGAGAGACTCCTAATGCGCTCAGAGTTAGGTGACAGATCAGTTGTGGAGCTGATGGAGAGCATGTTAGCATTGATGGGGAAGAACGACGATTCCTTCCTGTTCGCCCACCTTTTCCTCAGGAACCTACTTGCTACAGCAAGGGCGATCCTGGCCAACTCGCCACTGCTGGTAACCAAGAACTACCGTGCTCTGGTGCAGGAAGTGGACTGCATCATCCTAGCGACCAGAGCTCTCAGGGTGCACATAACGACACCGGCATCCATGCACTATCACTACCAGCGAGGTTGAAAAGCCGCTGGTAGTGACTGGGACCGACGCCAAGAGACGCAGGAACGGGATGCTTTGTTTCTATCACTGCAGTTTAGGCTTGAATGCCCAACGCTGTCTGCCACTGTGTCGATTCAAGAAGCCAGGGAAATGGCATGGCCAGCAGTCAGTAGCAGCTGCAACCGCTGGCAACAGGAACAAGCTGCTTTTCATCACAGACACACGTTCGGGGAGACGTTTCTTGGTGGACTCCAGCTCCCAGAAGAACCTTATCCTGCCGGTTAGTGCAGACAGGTCAGCAGGAGGCAGCGGTCTCGAACTCACGGCCGCCAACGGATCCAACATTAGGACGTTTGGCAAACGGACGCTGACAGTATGCTTACACGGACGCAATTACCAGTGGGATTTTGTGGTAGCTGCATGTTCTGCCCCCATTTTAGACACAGATTTTTTTATGTTCTTATGGGTTGTTAGTCGATGTTGCTAATAGACGTTTAGTGGATGCTGTCTCTTTTTTCTCCTTGCCCTGCACAGCTTGGGGAGTTGGGCCAACAACACTGGCTAACATTGTAGCTCCAGGGGGTAAGTACCAGCGTTTACTTTCACAGTTCCCAGCACTCATGGTCCCGACTTTCTCGGCTACAGTAACCAAACACAGGGTCGAACATTTCATAACCACAAAAGGCCCGCTGGTGTTCACGTGTCCTCGGTGCCTGGACAAGGTTAAGCTGGCCAGCGCACGCGAGGAGTTCACTAACTCAGAGCAACTGGGCATCGTTAGGTGCTCCAACAGCCCGTGGGCATCCCCACTACACATGGTGCCCAAGGCAGCGCTTGAACAATGCCACGGACTACGATCGGTATCCCATTCCGCACATCCAGGATTTTTCCATGCATCTGGCTGGGATGCGTGTTTTTTCGAAAGTGGATCTGGTCCGCGGTTACCACCAGGTCCCGGTGCGCGCGGAGAACGTTCCCAAAACAGCGGTAATAACTCCTTTTGGACTTTTTGAGTTTTTATACATGCCGTTCAGGTTAAAGGGTGCGGCACAAACCTTTCAAAGAATGATGGACGCCGTGCTCCGTGACCTGCCTTTCGTTTTTGTCTACTTGGATGACATTTTGGTGGCTAGCGCATCAGAGGAGGAGCACCTCACCCATCTCAAAATAGGAAGCGCACAGGCTTATCGTTATCCCGGCGAAGTGCCAGTAGGGTGTGGCAGTGATTGATTTTTTGGGTCACCGCATTTCGCCGGAGGGCGCTGACTGATAAGGTGCGCGCCATGTCAGAGTTTCCGGGTTTGCAGACCATGAGGGCCCTACAGGAATTTTTGGGCATGTTCAACTTTTACAACCGTTTCCTCTCCCGGGCAGCCCAGCTGCTGCAGCCGTTGCACGCCACGCTCAAAAAAAAAGAAGCCCCCGGAAAATATCAACTGGACCGTGAGCGAGTCCAGGCTTTCGCAGACGCTTAAACAGTGCTTGCTAACGCCGGCTTACTAGCCCACCCGGCCCCGTCAGCATGGATAGCACTCACCATGGACATGTCTGACGTTGCCATAGGGGCAGTGGTGGAGGAGTACATCTCCAGTTTCTAGCAGCCGCTGGCATTTTTCAGCCGTACTTTGTGCGACAACGAATACAGTATGTATGACAGAGAGTTGTTGGCCCTCCACCTGGCGACGCGTCACTTCCAGCTTTGGCAAGAAAGGCGCGAGTTCACCACGTTCATTGATCATAAGCTGCTAACATACACAATGTCCAAAGTCTCGGAACCATGGTCGGCTGGGCAGCAATGACATTTGGCCGCGATCTTGGAGTTCATGACCAACATTCAGCATGTAGGTGGTAAGCTTAAAGCGTACCTGTGGTGGTCGTGAAGACGCATTTGACTTGAAAACATTATGAAAAAGTATTTCTTATTTTGGTAAATAATTTTTGCCAGCCATATACCACCAGACATATATTCAAATAGGACCTTGGCCATGGGCAGCCAATGAAAACTGTGGGCGCAGCCATGACACATGTGGATGTGACGTCACTTCGTTGATACTCAACCGTCAATGCTCTGCCTGTATGAGAGACTAGGGTACTGTTGTGAGTGTTTTTATTCTATTATGGCTGAATTGTCGGACTCTGAGGAAGAATTTGTCCAACATGGCTACAGGTTTGAGCCAGAAAGGTCTTCTGAGGGTTAAAGTGACGAAGTGGTCCTCACACACAACGCAATTTCGTCTGAAATTATTCGTCTGTGCCCTGTTTCCGCTTCGATCTTCTGACAAGGTGAGCTGGGTTTGGGTACACAAAAAAAGTGTTTCTTTGTTTTTTTCGCTTATTATTCAGACATCCAAAGGCTTTACATTCCGCCATGTTGCGATATCCATATCGCATTGTATGTTTTTGTTTTTACAAGAGCACCGAGTGTCTGCTGCTCTGTATATAGTTGTAGAATCATCTTCCGTGTTGCGGCAGTTACGAGATCAAATGAGACAAGCAGCTGAATTTAAACATTTATTTATTTTCTACTCGTTTCAGTTCAGCATTTAATATGAACCCTGAGTTTGAAATAAACGTTTGAATTTTGGTCCTCATACAACGCAACGCACTGTCTGCCGCTCTTTATAGCGACGAGGGAAGAGCCGAATTAATCTGCCGTTTTGCGGCTGTTAACGACCTCAGATCAGACAATAGGACCCGCCGAATTTAAGCATTTATTTATTTATTTTCTACTCGTTTCAGTTCTGCATTTAATATGAACCCTGAGTTTGAAATAAACGTTTGAATTTTGGTCCTCATACAACGCAACGCACTGTCTGCCGCTCTATAGAGCGGCGAGGGAAGAGCCGAATTAATCTGCCGTTTTGCGGCTGTTAACGACCTCAGATCAGACGAGACGACCCGCCGAATTTAAGCATTTATTTATTTATTTTCTATTCGTTTCAGTTCTGCATTTAATATGAACCCTGAGTTTGAAATAAACGTTTGAATTTGAATTAGAATATCCCCAAAGCCGCTGCACATCCGGGTACTCGAGGCTCAGCCAATATTGATCCAAATCGCGGTAGCCACGAAATTACGTCACAGGAAGCGTCCTGGAAGTCCATGTAGCCGCTAGTATGGCTGTACCCATGTTTTGCTGACATAGCTGAACCAGTACATCAGCAATGGATTTATATCAAATTGCTTTGAACGTGAATTTCAACTTAAACTTGAACTAGAACGTGAGACAGGGGCTCAATATAATATCTTTTTTTCACGACCACCACAGGTACACTTTAATGTCATGGCCAACTGCCTGTCGTGCACATTAGTCTCCCCGGTCTACGTGGGAATAGATTTCCCTGCCATGGCCGCGGACCAAACTGGGGATGCAGACATTTGCGCGCTCCAGTCCATGCCTACTGGGTTAAAACTGGAGAGCAGGGTGGTGCAAGACGGGGGTCCCCCCTTGCTCTGCGACGTCTCCACCGGTCGCCCACGCCTGGTGGTTCCAAGCTCTTGACACTGCCGCATTTTTGAGTCAGTCCACTCCCTTTCACATCCCGGCGTGCACGCCTCAGTTAAACTGGTGGGGGCGAAATTTGTCTGGCCTCACTTGCGCAGGGACGTGAAAGAGTGGGCTGCAGCATGCGTTGCATGCCAGTGGGCCAAAATGCACAAGCACACTAAAGCCCCCCTCAAGCAGTTCCAAATCCCGGCCAGGAGGTTCGACCACATCCACGTGGATTTGGTGGGCCCCCTCCTGCCATTGCAAGGTTTCACGCACCTTTTGACAATTGTAGATTGCTGTCAGGAACCGAGCCGGCTTGGCTTCTCCCAGCTCGGTCTTGGCCGCTCTTTGGGTACGTGCCACATTGTATGTATGGTAGTATGTATTTCTGTGTGCTTTGCTGTGCCCATAGCCACTGCCTTCTGGCCGGCAGCGGGGAGGCAGCCTCTTGCGCTCACGCTGGAGTGAGCGCTGTCTAACTGTCTGCCGGTAGGACCACGCCCCCTCTCTATTGCTACCAAATTGGGTTGACCGCCTGCCCTGGGTCCTGTTAGGGTTGCGCTCCATGTCTAAGGAAGATCTGGAAGCCTCCCTGGCAGAACTAACTTTTTCTCAGCTGCTGCGGAGACCCAGGGAATTTTTACAAGAAAACCCCACACTCAGGACCGACCTGCCAACGCATTTTTTATACAGTACAGAGGCTGCTAATGCGCCGGGCCTGGCCCACCATTGTTTTCCCTGCACCTTCATCCCGAAGTGCTTATAAAGCACCAAGTTCGTTTTTGTCAGGCATGATATACACAGAACTCTGCTGCACCCACCGTACGACGGACCGTTCAGAGTGTTGGAAACTGGGACAAAGCATTTTGTGTTAGCCTTGGGGGTGGGGGGGTGGTGGTGGTAAGGAGACCATCAGCATTAACAGGCTGAAGCCCGCTTATGTGTTGGCAGACGAGCAGGTGGTGTTGGCCCAAGCTCCCCGGCACGGACGCCCACCGACGGTGGTTCTACAAGTTGGTGTTCCCTCGGTAAAGAACTGCGCTTGTGAAGCTAACCTGTTTCCCCCCCCCCCACCCTTTTCCCCTCCACAGACCAACATGCCCTCCAGCACACCTTGCTAGGGGGGGGGGGGGCGCTTCAACTAGACCGGTGACCCCCCGCTACAGCCGCTATGGACGCCGGCTCAAGCCCAAAGGACCGGTGGTGGTGGTGGGTTAGTTCCCTTTCTGGGTGTTCAGGGTGGGGGCGTGGGGGGGTGGCTGTGTGGGGGCACGGAGTGGGGAGTTCTCCACCCAGAGTCGGAAAGCCGGGGGGGGGGGGGGGGGTGGAACAGAGGACCGAAGGAGGAAATGGCACCGGGGGGGTCTCAGATGTAACAGAAAGGACTGTCCGCACCCCGGGGAGTCAGGAGACACAGGAGTTCGCTAGAGTATGAAAGAGAGTGAGAAACGGGGTCCGTGTTCTGTAATGTTAATGTGCCAGACAGGCTTTGTGCACTGTGTGTATTGTCTTTGGCTCCCAGGGTCTCATGGGGCAGAAATAAAGTAGTATAAAAGGAGGTGCCCAGAGTCCCTGGGAAGAGTTTTTTCTGTGTTGTATGTTGGAAGGTGAATAAAGTTTGTGTGTCGTCCAGCTTGCTGTCTCGTCTGCTTTCATCTTCCACAGCCTTTAAATATTGCTTATCATCCCCAGAGAATTCAAGTTAACCTTAAACTGTTCTGTATTTTTAAAATGTCATGATTTTGATAATTATAAAATTCAATTAGAAAGCAAATTTTACCACTTTCGATTATAGACTAAGTCACTCTGAAGGCTATTCTTAAATATCCATGTAATATAAATATCCTGCAGATCATTTTCAGATTTTCTATGCTCTGTTAAAATACCACAACTGCACAAAAGAGTATCTAAATGAACATATATGAAATCAACACCAAATAGATGAATGAAAGAATAGATGCATTTCATTGATCTAAACTTTTTAAAATACTATCTCATTAAGGAAAATACAGCACTCTAAATTTTATCCATACGCATAATGTGTTAAAATGAGTTCAAAGGCACTGCAAAACAGCATCACTGATTAATTTGGAATTTAATTATTGAGCTTCAAGTCACATTTCTAGTTTTTTGTTACCATTTTTGTCATGAGCCGAGCCGGCTTGGTTTTCCCCGGCTTGGCCCTTATCTCTTTGTGGGTTTTGGCTTTACTGTTTATGTGCATTTTGTGTATCATTTCAGCCACTGCCCGACCGGCAGCTATTAGTCAGCCTCTGATCTTTTTCCCATGCTGCTGACAGTCTGTCGGTCCAACCACGCCCCCTCACTCTCCATGATTCCACCAGTTGTCCCAGCCCGGTAATTAACTTTCCCATGCTTCAGGTGTTCCCAATTTGTGTGACCACCGGCGTTTGGATTTAAGCAGCTCTTTGCTAGACAAATGCCGTTGGGTCATTGAACGAGTCACTCCTGCTCTTCACGGGGTGATTATCACGTCAGGAAGGACTTTTGTTTGCGCTCGCCTGGAGAACTGGACTTTTTGGGACTGCTCCAACTTGTGAGTAAATTGTTCGCGTTTCTTTGTGGTTGCCGCCACGCTGAACCAGAAGCATTTCTTCCTTGGTAGTATTCCGCTTCGCTTCTGGCAGCGTTTCCTCTCCACAGCACATTTGCTACGCTTAGGCTGTGCCCAGTTTACGTTTCCCCCAAGTTTGTTGAGCTACCCGCTGTCTTCCCTGCTCTCCCGAGCGCAGCCATATTGTATCACATTTCACTTGTTCGTCTGTACCTGTACACTGGCAGTCAATAAATGTGTGTGTGGTGAACTCTAGTGTTTAAATCCTCATTCTTCCTTCTCCCCACTGTGCGCAATGGAAGGGCGCACGGGGGGTTTATGACAATTTTATTTAATCACGAGACACCATTACACAAATTAGGCAGTGATCAAACACTGAGATATTGATGGCTTGTTATCGTCACTGTATAGTGATTTAGCTCCTAGTATAACAAGATTCATCACCTTAACACTGGTGTTTAAGGGTCCATTTGCAATAAAGGGAGCACTAAAAATATAAATAAATTGATAAATGAAAAGTTGCAATGCTTCTTCCAGCATTTTTTTTCTTGCAACATTTGTCATCTCCTCCAGCCTGTTGCTTTTCCTGTATGGTCATGTCAGTACTGAATATACATATGCGTGTGTATATACATTATATATCAACTAAAAACATATTATAAACCCATTCAAAGTTAAAACTGCCCTCACTTCCGACTTTTGGGGCTCTAAATATTCTGTCCAATCTTTTTTTTCTCCCTTAGTAAACTTCAGTGTTTTATGTAGCACTGTCACGGTTCTAATGTCACGTTTTTGTGTTTGCAACTTTGTGTCATAGTTTTACAGCTTTTCTTGTAAATCAGAGACAATTTTCTTGTAAATTTGCCTACTTTTTGTATAAAAATGCAGTATTTCCCCCATGCTGTTTTCCCCCTAAATTCACGGTTTCTCATAAAAATGTAGCATTTTCTCAAATTTGCATTTTTTTTTGTCATGGAAAATAAGCCCTTTTCCTTACATATCTGCAAAATCATTCAAATTTCTGATTTTTTTTTTTTTTTGACTATCATCAAGTTGCTACTTTATTCTTGTAAATTTATGTTATTTTCTCCTAAATTTGCATGTTTTTTTTTCTGGTAAATTTGTTATTTACCTTTTTTTTTGGGGGGGGGGGGGATACCTGAATCCTAAATTTGAAAACTGACTGTCATTGTAAAAAATTAAATGTCTAAATGATGAATCCAGACTAAGTTTTTAATACCAGGATGATTTATTCACAAATCTACTCACAGATTTATTATGAATAAACCTCAGCACACCTTTGTGCTGTGCTGAGACGCTAAGTTGTGGTGTGCTGCGTTATCCTGCCTGTCTCTGCAGGCAGGATAACTGTTACTTTTGTCATAGTCTAGCTGACTAAATCACAGCAGTGCCCTTAATTCATCTGCTTGGTAAGAAATAGCCACATGGTGGCAAGTGGTGACATCATAAATTAATGAGAAAACATTAGTCTTGTCAGAATAAATGTGTTAATCAGCCCATCTGATTAATAACAAAATAAAATGAGTTAAGAATGATGGTGATTAAGCCTCATTCAGTGGCTAGATTAACCTCAGTTAATACTGATTGCACTGTTAAGAAGGGAAGAAGGGGTGAAGAATATTTTACATCTTTCCAAGTTTTTGGCATTGAAAAATCTAGCATGAATTACAGCCTCAAATTGTCCATGAAGTACCTCTTTTAAACCATTTGAATATTAACTGAGCTTTTCTGTTTCAGGAGCAAGAATGTGGCAGCAGCAGGGTAAACCAAGAAGGAGATGAGAGAGGAGGTAAAGGTAAACAGAGAATCAGCACAGGTGTCCAGATGGACAGAGAGACAGTACTGATGACTAGACTGAGAGAGAGGAGGCACAGGAGGCACACATGACCAGGTAACAATAGTCAAAACTTGATTTCTGCCAGTGCTGAAATACTTAACACATAATAGGTATTACGTAGGCCTGCTGCTTCATAGTGGTATAGACTACTACAAGGCTGAATATTGATTTGGTAAATTAGGGAAATAATATTTTACAACTGTTACTAATATGGGAATGCCAAAATAAAGGGGTAAATTAGCCTTGTCCTTTTAGCAAAGTTAACAATTTTGTGCTCTTCCTCCACACTATGATACATACGTATACTGTCATTTTTTGTTTAAAAAATCCTTTTCCTTTAAAAATGAAAAAGAGGACATTGGAGACAACTGCCTGTACTGATGACCTGACAGTATGTCATGATTACCAATTATAGACAGCTCATGTGCAAGATGCAGCAACAGAAGGACAGCCAAAACACAAGCACACATTTGAGAAGTTTATTAAATATCAAAATAAAGCACAGCTTATGGAAAATGTCACTCACCAGAGGAAACAGCCTGTGAAGAGAGAACGAGAGCTATGAGTGGAGAAATGGAGACAGGGAAAATGGGCGAGTCAAATTGCCACTTACGTAGGATAATATGGAGAACTGGCGGGACCCCAAACGAGGGAAGAGACGAACCAGCAGGGTGAAGGAGGTGTTGTTGGTGGTGCCTGACCGGGTGGAGAATGATTGCAGCTGAGCGGAGATGATGGGGCAGTGAGCACACGCAGTTCCCGGAGACGCACCCGCACAGTGGCAGAAACCTGGAAAGGAGAAGAGAGACAGGTGAGTACAGACACTACACCTAAGGAAAATAACGCTTGCTTCAATTGCACTCTGCTACGGCAGTATACCCAGACGAGCCAGCGTCAGAACACTGAAGAGATGCTCCTTATAAACGCTGGTTGATAAAAGGCAGCAGGTGCATCTCCTCACCCAGGCGTGTTGATGACCTGAGGAAGGAAACAACGGGAAGGAGTGGGCGTGCGCTCATGGCCATGACAGTGCCCCCCCCAGGAGCGCCTCCTTGTGGTCCCTTGGGCTTGTCGGGATGGGCTTGATGGTAGGCCCGGAGCATCTCCTTGTCAAGGACATGTGATCTGGGGACCCAGGAGCGTTCCTCTGAACCGTAGCCCTTCCAATTGACCAAGTATTGCAGACCCTGGCCCCGACGGCGAACATCCAAAATGTGCTGCACAGTGTAGACAGTGTGGCCATTGATCATCCGGGGAGGAGGAGGCGGCTTCCGGGGGCGGGGGGGGAACAGAGGGGGCTGACTGAGAGGGGCTTGATATGGGAGACATGGAAAGACGGGTTCACCCACAGGGTCCGTGGAAGTTTCAGACAGACTGTGACGTCATTAATCACCCCTGAGATGGTGTAGGGTCCCAGGAAGCGGGGGAGAGCTTCTTCAAATCCGTCTTCAGTGGAATTTGGTCCACGCCAGCCAGACCTGCTGACCAACAGTATACTTAGGAGCAGGGACCTGCTTCCTGTCAGCCATCAGGCGGTTGCGCTCAGAGGAGCGGGTGAGATCGGCATGGGTAGACCTCCAGATATGTCGACAGCGTCGAGCATGGGACCCCACAGATGGCACCGCGACCTCTCTGTCAGCCATGGGTAGCAGAGGCGGGGTGTACCCCAATGAGGCTTCAAAGGGGGTGAGCCCCGTGGCTGCAGAGACAGCAGAATTCAAAGAGTACTCCACCCAGGTCAGTTGTGTGCTCCATGAAGAGGGGTATTCATCCACTACGCACCGCAGGGTGGCTTCCAAGGACTAGTTGGTGCGCTCGGCCTGCCCGTTGGTCTGAGGATGATGACCCGAGGAAAGGCTGACGGTGGTCTCAAGCGTCCGGCAGAAGGCCCTCCAAACCTGGGACATAAATTGGGAACCCCGGTCAGACACGATGTCAAGAGGGATGCCATGGAGACGGATGACGTGATTGGAGAGGAGGTCCGCTGTCTCCATGGCCAAGGGGAGTTTAGGAAGGGCAATAAGATGAACAGCTTTCGAGAAGCGGTCAACGATAGTTAGGATGACCGACTTCCTGTGAGAGAGAGGAAGTCTGGCTATGAAGTCCATGGCGATGTGGGACCAAGGAGAGTCTGGGATGGCCAGAGGGTGAAGGAGTCCAGCTGGAGTGGAGGAGTCGGACTTGCCCCGAACACAGATTTGTCATTTCCGCTCATACTCCTGCATGTCCCGCCGCAGCGTGGGCTACCAGAACACCCGCCGAATCAGGCTGGAAGTGTGGGTAATCCCAGGATGGCATGCAAAATGGCTGGTGCAACCCCAGTGGATTACGTCGCTACAGAGGCCTGGAGGGATGAACAGGTGGTTCCAGGGGCACCCCACTGGCACGGGCTCCCGGGACTGGGCCTGGTGGACTCTCCGCTCAGTATCCCAGGTAATGGCTCTGAGGACGTATGATGGGGGGAGAATAGGCTGAGGATGGGATGGGGGCGCTACCTGCTCGGAATCAAACTGGTGCAATAGCGCATCCGGTTTGGTATTCCAAGAACCAGGCTGGTAAGTGATGGTGAAGTTGAACCTTTGGAAGAATAAGGCCCAACGAGCCTACCTGGCATTAAGTTGGCGGGCCGACTGCAAGTACTCTAAGTTCTTGTGATCGGTCCACATGACCACGGGGTGAATAGCCCCCTCAAGTCAATGTCTCCACTCCTCCAATGCCAACTTAATGGCAAGGAGCTCTCTGTCCCCTACGTCGCAATTTCTCTTGGCCGACATGAGTCGCCGAGAAAAAAACGCGCACGGGTGGAGCTTCAGGTCGGAGGGCGAGTGCTGTGAGAGGACAGCGCCTACCCCCAAATCAGAAGCGTCCACCTCGAGGACAAACTGGAGCTGCGTGTTGACCTGAGCCAAGATGGGTGTTTCCGTGAACAGGCCCTTTAATTTAGTAAAGGCCTGTTCAGCTGCCTCGGTCCACCGGAAGGGGATCTGAACGGAGGTCAGCTGCGTGAGAAACAGTGCAATCCCACTAATAGTTCCGGATGAACCTGCGATAAAAGTTTGTAAACCTGAGGAAGCGCTGAAGCTCCCTACGGGAGCGGGGAGTTGGCCAATTAAGCACTACCTTCACCTTTGCCGGGTCGGCAATCAGTCTGTCTTCAGCCACTATGAAGACCAAGAAGGTGGTAGAAGTGGTGGAGAAGTCACACTTCTCGGCCTTAATGTAGAGCTGGTTCTCCAAGAGCCACTGTAAGACGGCTCTTACATGGACTTCATGTTCCTCTGGCGAGCGGGAGAAAATAAGAATATCATCCACATAGACAAATACGAACTGATAGAGCATGTCGCAAAGGACGTCATTATATGAGTCGCTGGAAGACAGCGGGGGCGTTGGTAAGCCCGAATGGCATAACCAAATTTTCGAATTGCCCCTGATGTGTCCTAAACGCTGTCTTCCATTCATCCCCCTCGCGAATGCAGATATGATGGTATGCGTTACGTAGGTTTAATTTGGTAAATACCCGTGAGCGCTGAAGGAGCTTGAACACGGAATTGATCAAGGGCAGAGGATATTTGTCCTTAATATTAATAGCGTTCAGCTCCCGGTAGTCGATACATGGGCACAGTGAACCATCCTTTTTACCAACAAAGAAGAATCTGACTTCAAATAGAGCCGAGGAGGGCCAAATGAGGCCGGCGTTCAGCGAGTCCTTTATGTATCTCTCCATCGCCTCCCTCTCCGGGCCAGAAATGTTGTAGAGCCGGCTAGATTGCAGCCTCGCCCCCGGAATGAGATCCATAGCACAGTCATAAGAGCAATGAGGCGGAAACAACAGTGCTCTCGACTTGCTGAAAACCTCTCCTAAATCATAATAAGCCCGAGGAACAGAGGCTGAGGTCCGACAGCTCGGCCCGAGGGGAGGATGCGGGGAGAGACGGCGACCACTCGGCTGAACACAAACAGTGAGCAAAACAGAACAGGCTCCAGGAGGTTATGGAGTTTTGCCCCCAGTTTATAATGGGGTTGTGCATCCGGAGCCACGGATAGCCCAGGACCATCGGGGAAGACGAATTAGGAAGTATCAGGAACGAAAGTTCCTCCCGATGGTTCCTGGAAAGAAGGATGGCAATTGTTGTCGTACATTCGGAGACTACCGCAACCTCGTGACCAGATATGGTGGTGATATTCAAATGCTTGGGCAATTTTTGAGTAGGAATACCCATGTCCCGCATGAGCCAGGATAAGGTAAAATTCCCCTCTGTCCCCAAATCCACAAGAGCCATAGTCCTCCTCTCGACCCCCGGCAATTGTATGAAGGCTGAAATAGAGAAATTGCTGGGGGAAGTAAGTTTAGTCCCGCCCGCGAGACCCCCCGTGGTTACTGACGGGCCACATTTTTTGGCCGCAGGTGGCACTCGTCCCGATTGTGCTTCATAGAACCACAACACATGCAGGCGCCCGCCCTCCATCTCCGCCGACGCTCTACATCGGTCAGCTGGAACCGGCTGAGCTCCATCGGCTCGGGAGAAGGGCCAGCACCACGTGTGTCAGTCGCCGCAGAGGGCACCCGCGTGATGGGCAGGCGAGAGGAGGACTGTCATTCCTTCGCGCATTCACGGTAGTGATTATCCAATCCCACGGCCTGATCTGTAAGGCCATCCAAGGTGTCGGGAACAGCATAAACCACCATGTCATCGCGGAAGTGTGTGTTTAAGCCGAAGAGGAACGTGCTGCGTAGGGCAATGTTGTTCCACCCCTACTCCACCGCTTCGACCCGGAACTCCGCCGAGTACTTGGCCACTGACCGAGTGCCCTGGCAGAGTGACAAACGACAGCTCATAATGTTCCCTTGACTCTCGGTATGGTCAAAGGCACAAGTGAAAGCGACCACAAATTGCCCAAATGTGTAGGCAGCCCCTTCCGGGCTGTCCACCATGGACCGAGCCCAACTGAGGTCCTGGTCCCACAGTAACAGGATCATAAACTGAATCTTAGCAGTGTCCAATGGGTACTCCCCCCCAACCTGCTCCAAATACATCCGTACATGAAGAAGAAACTCCTTACACTTCCCTACCTCCCCCGCGTACGGGGCAGGTGTGGCAACGGAGGTTGTACGGTGCACAGGAGGTTGAATAACGGGAGCAGGCAGAAGAGCCGGCGGAGCCAAATTGGCCAAGTGTTGGGTGACCATGCCCAATTGCTGTGAGATAGTCTGCAGCTGCTGGGTTAACATGGCCACCTGTTGCTCGATCGCTTCTAAGCGATCCAGAGCAGGACTGTCCTGACGCTGCTGCACCTGCTGAGCTGTAATCATGGCTAGCTCATTCTGTCATGATTACCAATTATAAACAGCTCACGTGCACGATGCAGCAACAGAAGGACAGCCAAAACACAAGTACACATTTAAGAAGTTTATTAAATATCAAAATAAAGCACAGCTTATGGAAAATGTCACTCGCCAGAGGAAACAGCCTGTGGAGAGAGAACGAGAGCTGTGAGTGGAGAAATGGAGACAGGGAAAATGGGCGAGCCAAATTTCCACTTATGTGGGATATTAGGGAGAACCAGCAGGACCCCAAACGAAGGAAGAGACGAACCAACAGGGTGAAGGAGGTGTTGTCGGTGGTGCCTGACCGGGTGGAGAATGATTGCAGCTGAGCGGAGATGATGGGGCAGTGAGCACACGCAGTCCCCAGACACGCGCCCGCACAGTGACAGCAACCTGGAAAGGAGAAGAGAGACAGGTGAGTACGGAAACTACACCTTAGGGGCAGTGGCTCCGACCTTGGGCAGTGCCATCCAACCTTGGGGACGGCAGTGGCTCAGGAGGTAGAGCAGGTCGTCCAATAACCACATGGTTGGCGGTTCAAATCCCGCTCTCCCCAGTATCCTGCCATTGTGTCCCTGGGTAAGACACTTGACCCCCAATTGCTCCTGGTGGGTCTGGAAGCGCCATGTTAGGCAGCATGCCGCCATCAGTGTGTGAATGTGTGCATGAATGGGTGGATGGCAGGATCTGTAAAGCGCTTTGGTCATAAAGAGATGAGAATAAAAGCGCTATATAAGTGAACACCATTTACCATTTTAGGAAAATAACGCTTGCTTCAATTGTACTCTGCTACGGCAGTATACCCAGACAAGCCAGCGTCAGCACACTGAATTCAATTCAATTCAGCTTTATTTATAAAGTGCCACATCACAACAGAAGCCGTCTCGTGGTGCCACAAATGCAGAGAAAACCCCACCATCTCAGAAAAACCCAGCAATCAGACGATCCCCTACTGAAGAGATGCTCCTTATAAACGCTGGCTGATGAAAGGCAGCAGGTGCATCTCCTCACCCAGGTGTGTTGATGACCTGAGGAAGGAAACAACGGGAAGGAGGGGGGGTGCGCTCACGGCCATGACACAGTCCTATAATAATTTTTTTTTTTTTTTTTAAATCCTTATACGGCAGAGATCTCAACCCCCACAATGTCTGAAACAAAGTTACACCCTTGCCCAGAATACAGTACATCAATCAATATCAACAATTGCTTACCTTTATTCCCATATTAATAACACATTTTTCGGTCGGTATGTATCTCCTTTGGATGCTGTTGATTAACCTTTAGTAAAAAGACTTTTTTTTAAAGACAGAAGGATGGAAGAATATTTATTTTGACATAAAGGGTAAGCCTGAAGAGTTTTCTTTTTGAACTTTTCCCTGTAATGACAAGCTAAGTTGTTTTTATGCTTGAAATATTGTCAACTGTTAGTGATCATAACTGAAATATTCAAATTGTCCAAGATGGGGATGTTAGTGAACCTCCCCACTGCCCCCCCCCAAAAAAAATCCTTTGTCTGGGTGTTTTTAATTGCTTGAAAACTTTTTTAAAATGGAAGCAATTCACTGAAACTGTTCTTGAGAGTGATTATAAAGATTATGATGCAGATTTGTCTTTTTTAAAAACGATCTCATATTTTTATCACTGTCTAAAACTTGGTGTGTCTATGTCTGTTTTTCAATACATTTTAACTTGTTTGGCCCTCGATTTGGCCTATTTTTAGTTTTGACACCCTCTTTGATTGAGGCCTTTGTCACCCTTGCTCTAGATACATGAGTGCAACTGTATTCTCCAGTCCGAAGACCTCGCTAAGCCATCCAGTTGGTAGTTATACTGTAATGGCTGGCGTGTTTCATGTGGTATACATATTTAAGTGACAAGACAAAGAATGAACATATCCTTTTTTAAATGTCCTTGTGTTTGCTTTTAACCCTTCCCCCAATCACATGATATTAAGAGGTTATAACTGAAGTGGAAATTTCCGAAGGCCAAGATGAAAATGAATTTCTTTAGATTTATGTTAACATCTGTTCTTAGAGAACCAAAGACCAACCAAAAGTTTTTCAGGCTTGCACCAGCAGATGGTCCTGAAACATTTGTGGCAGCACAAAATCAGACCGATACTCGACCATAGGTTGCCATGACTACAGTTTAGCTATGCCTAAATGCCCTCAAATTACTGCGATCAGAGTAACAAATGCTGTGTGATGACAGGAGTCAGGCAGAATGCTTTTTCCCTTTTTTCCTCCTTTTTTGTTGTTGCTCTGTTGTAGTTACAGTATTAGTTATTACAGTCAGGTTTCATAAAGAATATAATCTTAAAAAAAAAAAAACTGATTAAAAGATCAACCACTGTGGACAATCCTTCAACTTGTTTTCCATTAAGACATTTCACTTTGTAATTCAGTCAGTAACATTCTCTTTGACATTTAAATGTTTTTGTAGGAATAATGATGTTACCCTGATTAATGGTTTTGTGAGTAATAAAAATAAAGCTTTTTTTTTATATAAAGAAGACTTGAAATTAGAGTATAACCACTTTGTGACAGAACAGAGATCTGCAGAAGAAAAACAGTTGTAATCCATTTACCATGCTGCTTTGTGAAAAACAGACTTTCTTCTAGATTCTGCCTTTTGTGGAGCAATAAAAATGCATAACGGAGACCACGGGAGTTTCATCCTTGACAGAATCATCCGGCAGGTGAAACCACATGTGAATGTAAAAACAAAGCGAGTAGCATTAATCCTGGCTTGAATGAGCCACATAACACGCCTTTGTTAAAGTTAAATTAGAGTGCCTTTGGGGTGTCCAAAAAAAGAGGAATGAAAGATTTAAGTATCTCTTTGTTGTTTTAAATGAAATGAGAATACATCAGGGATGACTGACGTCAGAAAACAGATGGAATACATCTGAGCTACAGCCACTTACTGATTTACTTACTTTTGCTTTTGAGGATATAATAGTGAAGTGTGAATAATTACTTATTCATAATCAGGCAATAAGCATGCTTAGACTAGAATTTGATTTTAATCTGCTATAGTGTTAAAGGTATTCTAGGAAGCTCTTTAAAACTTGGTGTGTAGTGATATGTAGTTTGAACTATAGCAGTGTTCACTTCATTTTCAGCAAAGTGGGTTCTGAATCAAAAAAGAAAATCTACATGGAGCTGCAGAAAGTATTTGAGCCATAAAATGCAGGTAAAGCAGCTAATTTACACATATAAACTGCCTGTCAACATTTGTAATACTCAAGTACTTTTTCTCTTTTGTTTTTTGTAAATTTGCTAGGGTAGGAATCACCAGAGTTCGTATGACATGATATTATCACGATATTTGGGCCGTGATGGAATATTATCATAATCTTGCTCTATGCTGAGTATTGTGATACCATATACTGCAATTTCCCATTCTGTCCATTCCATCTGTAATTTCCCCATTGTGGGACTAATAAAAGTTTACCTTAGTCTTGTTCAAATCCTGGCTAGATCTCAGGAGTCACTCCTTTGCTGTGCTGACCTAACCAGACAGCGAGCATTTAGCACCACCTAATGGACTGAGAAGTCACTTGGCTTTCATTACTCTGGTATCTAAATAGGTAAGTTTGTATTTGCAAAATTTATTAATAATCTTTTGCTCATTCCAGTAAAGCCAAAATGTGATGACATGGCATTTGTCTGTCTGTCCATATTTCAAGGGAATTGCTCCTCCACCTGGGCATTTTCCCCAGTGGTCACCAAACTCACTCTCAATGATCCTCAAGTGTGTTTGCATCCAGGTTGTGCTCAAGGTTAAGGTCAAAGGTCAGCAGATCTGTTCACTTATGGAATTTCAGAAAAATTGTTACTCCTCCTGGACAATTACCTCGATTCTCACCAAGCTCATATATACAATGATCCTCAGTTAAGTCTGCCTCTGGTTGAGGTCAAGGTCATTGTCAAAGGTCAGGAGAGCTGAACATTTATGGTTTCACAAAAACTGTTACTCCTCCTAGGCTCTTGGCCATGACCTTAAGCACAGCCTAAATGGGTCTGCATCTAGGCTATGATTAAGGTCAAGGCCAACAGTCAGGAGAACTGAGCACTCTCTGGGTGATTTTGTCAGGCCAGAACAAGCTACTCCATCACTGACCGTCTGGTTAATCAAATACAATGATACTGGTGTTTCTGAATCGATACAGTACCACCACCACCACAAAGTATCGCAATATTACGCTGTATTGATTCCACGAAAACCCCTAGTACTCTTCTGATAATTTTTTTTTTGATTTTCTCACAATTTCCAATGTTTTAAAACATTTTTGCACCATTTTATCCACATAAATAACCACCTATTTCTTTTAAATTTGTGATACTATTGAATGACTTTTTACTCATAAATTTACAACTTTTAAAAATTATATTAACATAATTTTTATTTTATATTGTGAGAATTTTTTTCTTATAATTTGTGGATTGTTTCTTGTAAATTTTCACTTTTTTTGTATAAAAGCTACAAGACGCCACTGATTATGGGTGAAAGAGCCACATATTGCTTGGGAACAGTATAGGTTGCAGACCCCTGAGTGAGACAAAAATATATTAGTTTATGCTTCCTGAAATAACTTTTCAGAAGCAGTAGAACACTTCTAATACAGTGTTCCTGAGATGTCACCTATTGCTGATTAATCTAGGTAGCATATGTACTGTATATGGGGCTACATTATTTATTTATTGCAGGGAACTGCTGGTTGCCTTACAGAGAGGTGAAATCTTGGTGAAATATTTGGGCTACAGTCTGCTTCCATGAGCTTTTGTAACCCAGTACAATCTCTTATTCTGCATATGTTTCAGGAAAAAATGAAGTGTGTTAATTGGAGTTACTGAGCATATTTAGGACCCAGTGTAGCAGCTGCTGTTCAAAACAAACCTATTTGGTTAGATTTAAATAACCTTATTTCCCAAACTCCTGGCTGACTTTCACTCATAAAACTTTCACAAACTTTAGATGTTTTTCAAAATGCTGGTGGCATTCTCTGCTGTCTAAAAACGTCTACATCGTTCTTCCCGTTTGTCCTGCTGTTATTAAAGATCTGTCAGCACCCTTAAGGTTTTTTTTCTTTCAAACTTTAATATTATGTATTTTTGAGGAAAACTACACGTGTAGAGAAGGTTGCTAAAATATAAATATTGCATCAAAAAATATGTCAACTCGGCTTAGCTCTGGTAATGCAATCGATCAAAAAAGAAAAAAAAAAAGCCATGAAAGTATTTATCATTTCAGAATCAAAAATTCCATTTTGGTATTGAATCTCAGAACAAACAAACAACTGGATTTTTAAGGCACCCAAGAATGTATTTTAGAATTAAAGATGTGAGAGATGATCATTATTCTGTATTAGTGAAAAAAATCAATATATTAAGAATTGGAATAAGATAAAATAAACCTTTATTAGTCCCACAATGGGGAAATGACAGGATTGCAACATTACAAAAAATTAGGACATTTCATCATCTCTCAGTATCTTTATGCAACTGATTTAAAATATAATAAAATGCTTTCCAAATAGAGCAAAATATTGTATAATTCTGCTGGGAATTTATAAATCGTCAGAGATGAACACACAATGAAGGATACTAAGAATCAGTTACCTTTTTGGGGGGCAGGGGGGCTTGAGAACAGTGGCTATAGATGTTCTTTGTTGGTCATGGCTTTATTTATTATTTTTATTTATCATTTTATGGAGTTGGGTTGGTTGACACTGGCATACTGCTGGTATAAAGCAATATTAGTTTAAAAAAACTCCAGAGGACTATCTGTATACAGAGGCCAAGATCAGTTTCCTTTATCGCCGATTGCTCATGACTGACTAATTGTTGTATTTTATTCTCAGCACAAGTCCACCAAGTAATACAGAAAAATACTTACCTAGCCTCTGAAAACAACCAATATGTAAATTGTTGAAAATGGTGGCATCACTGCATTGCCTAAATCCTCACACTTCTTTATTTGTGACATAAGTTCTGGTTATAAAATTAATTTCTTTTAGGTGGTTAAGGTTAGGGTAAAGGTTAGTAGGCACTTCACTGTAATCCAGATTAGTTGACCGCTTTGTTTATATTGTCTTGTATGCTCCTTCGGAGCAGAAGGACAAACCCACGCGCTGAATGGAGTTTTGTGAATTTTAATGACAAAAAGAACATAAAGCGTCCAAAAATAGTGCAGAACGTACAAAAAGCAAACAAATAACACTTACAGGCTTGGCACTCCTGAGCCAGCTTGACTCAGGAGGGGACGAGGCACTGATCTGAACAGTGATCAGGAGAATTACAGTATAGACACAACAATTTAGTCGCACTGACAAGGTGGAATGCCAGTGCTTAAATACACCCAAGTTCATGAGCTACAGGTGTGAGACACAGGCGAGCTGGTGACCTAATTACCTGACTGCCCACAGCTGTGCTGCAAGAAAAGCAGGCAGTGGGCGGCCAGTGGGGAGAGTCTGGAGATAGAGGAGAAGAACTCTGTCACAAACCCAAATAAATAAACAAAAGCTGACCATAAAATAATGACAACAGACAATCAACTAGAAATAAAGTGAGGATCTGAGCTCAGTGACAGCCTGAGCTCAGATACATGACAGAGCCCTCCCTTTAAGGGGTGGATACCAGACACCCCCAGGTAACATCCAAAAGACCCCCCCCCCCAAAAAAAAAAAAAAAAAAAGAAAGAATACAGCAAAAAACCACCTCGGGAGGGAGGTGGGGGGGAACACTGCTAGGGGGGGAAAAAAACACATTAGCTCATGACCACACTTGTGCAACACCAGGGCCCTGGGCCCCCCAAACCAAAAAACCCAAACAGTTCAGGTGGCCAACCGAAGTCCCAGGCCAGCCAGATGGCCAGGTGGAATGAGTCAGGTGGTCTATCAGAGAACATGGACCACCATACCCGGCGGCTCAGTCTCTCTGGTGCCCGGCCTGAGTGCTTCAGCCACCTAAACAGGAGAGGTGGCCCGGGAGGTGGCTCCCCCACAGGGACACCCACTGGGAAGGAGGAGAGCCGAGGAAGAGGAACCATGACGTCATCAGGCAGAGCAGGAAGGAAGACCCCAATGGCGTCAGGCAGAGGGAGAAGAGGGACCACGATGGCATCTGGCTGAAGAGGAGGGAAGATCACAACACCCTCATTGGTCTCGGACTTGGGAAAAGTGGCATCCATGATGGCTCCAGGCTGAAGCTCTGCAGCACCTGTGGTGGCTCCAGGCTGGAGCTCTGCAGCACCCGCGGTGGGCCCCAGCTGGGCCGATGTAGCACCCTTGGTGGACCCCGGCTGGACCAACGCTGCACCCTCGGTGGACCCCAGGCTGAGGGGTCGCGCCCATGGTGGTCCCATGCTGGAGCGCAGCAGCCACGCTGGGCTGAGGCTGGGGCACAGCACCCACGAGGGTCCCTGTCCAGGAAGTAGTACCCAAGGAGACTTGGACGGTGGTGGGGGAACCCAGATGATGGCCTCCGGCAGTGGATGAGCTGCACCCACGGAAAACCCGGCCTGGGCCGGGACGCCTACGACGACCTTGACAGGAGGAGCCAGACCCGGGGTGACCTCCAGCAGCAAACCTGGATCTTCAGAGTCATCAGCTGGTGAAAGATCCTCTCCAGCAACCCTGAGGGAGAGCTCAGACACAGCACAAAGAGAAGAGGGGTCAGGGTCGGCGGGGGAGCCCTGCGAGGCAAGCTCAGATGCAGTGGGCTGCTGCACCTGGCTCTCCTCACCAAGAGTCAGGCAAGATTGCTCTAAGACAGAAAATAGAAAGACAAAAGAGAGCATT
Organism: Pholidichthys leucotaenia; assembly: GCA_020510985.1. Lineage (NCBI taxonomy): Eukaryota > Metazoa > Chordata > Actinopteri > Cichliformes > Pholidichthyidae > Pholidichthys > Pholidichthys leucotaenia. The sequence continues at coordinate 259,832,309 of CM035843.1, forward strand.
AGCCTGATCTCGAGCTCCACTGCTGTCCAGGATTCCACCGATCCAGGTGAAGATGATGATTTGGGCTCGGTCCTCAGGAGGTCCAGCTCGGCTGCAGACTCTGCTGTGGTTGCCTTCACAGCAGGCATGACGGTTAAAGCAATCACAGTCTCCCCAGGCGGCACGACCCACGGTGGGGGCTCTTCCGGCGTGGTGGCTGGGGGTTGGCTCCGTGCTGCCCTGGAGTTGGTTCCTTCAGGGCCCCAAGCTCCTCCATCGCCCAGAGGCTTGGTTCTAGGGCCGGCGGACACTCAGGAGGAAGCAGAGGAGACACAGAGAAAATAAGATAAAATTCAGCAGCTCAGAGAGAGCTCAGAGGACTGCTTAATCTGAGTCTCTCCCCTGGGAGACAGATAAGGCCTGTCATTACAAGATGGAATAAAATGAAAAAGCACTTGCCTGTCATCTCAGATCTGGATGTTAGCTGCTGCAGGTGATGGGCTGTCATCTATCTCCGTGTCCATGGTAAATTTGGGCCCCTCAAAGGATTGCGGAGGAGTTGCTCTCGGGAAAGCGGAAGAGGGCGTGACTGGGGATACCCAGGAAGACCTTTCGGCAGCAGGAGAGAGTGGTGAGGCGATGGGGATTATGGCCAGAGTGGAGCAAGAACAGGCTGGCAAAAAAGCTGCTGAGGAAAGAGAAAACAGAGGCTCTGCTGTAGGGATTGTCGGGCTGGACGTTAGGGAAATGGCTGTCGACGAGGAGGCGAGGGAATTCCTCCGGCGTGCCATGGCAGGATGACGCACACGCCATGGGGCTGGTGACATGTGTGCTGGAGCTGACGAAGAGTTGGGCGAAGTTGGAAGGGAGAAAATGGCACGGAGGATGTCAGTAGCTTCTGGGTGATCCTAAAGGCTGGGAAATGCCACCATAACTTATGTAGTGCCATCCCGACTCTCTTGGACCATTTCGAGAGAATGGGAAGCCTGCGCCCGTGATCATATGTTTTCCAGGAGACGCACCGCCCGCCACTGCATGTCATTAAAATCTGACATGGTGTGCTCCAACACAAAAAACACAAAAGAGGTGAAAAAACACACAAACTCCACAGCTGGGTTCTTCTTCCATCCATCCATCCATCCATCCATCTTCTTCCGCTTAATCCTTTTCGGGTCGCGGGGGGGCTGGAGCCTATCCCAGCATCTTTGGGCGAGAGGCAGGGTCCACCCTGGACAGATCGCCAGTCCATTGCAGGGCCAACGCAGAGAGACAGACAACCATTCACTCTCACAGTCATACCTAAGGACAATTTAGAATCCCCAGTTTTTGATGCCAATTAACTGGCGGCTAAGTTCTGTCATGTATGCTCCTTCAGAGCAGAAGGACAATCCCACGTGCTGAATGGAGTTTTGTGAATTTTAATAACAAAAAGAACATAAAGAGTCCAGAAATAGTGCTGAACATACAAAAAGCAAACAAATAACACTTACAGGCTTGACTTGAACCAACTTGACTCAGGAGGGGACGAGGCACTGATCTGAACAATGACCAGGAGGAGAATTACGGTATAGACACAACAATTTAGCCCCACTGACAAGGTGAAATGCCAGTGCTTAAATACACCCAAGTTCATGAGCTACAGGTGTGAGACACAGGTGAGCTGGTGACCTAATTACCTGACTGCCCACAGTTGCGCTAGAAGAAAAGCAGGCAGGGGGCAGCCAGTGGGGAGAGTCTGGAGATAGAGGGGAAGAACTCTGTCACATCCATCCATCCATCCATCCATCCATCCATCCATCCATCCATCCATCCATCCATCCATCTTCTTCCGCTTAATCCTTTTTGGGTCGCAGGGGAGCTGGAGCCTATCCCAGCATCTTTGGGCGAGAGGCAGGGTACACCCTGGACAGATCGCCAGTCCATCGCAGGGCCAGCACAGAGAGACAGACAACCATTCACTCTCACAGTCATACCTAAGGACAATTTAGAATCCCCAGTTTGATGCCAATTAACCTAACGTGCATGTTTTTGGCATGTGGGAGGAAACCGGAGAAATCCCGGATTAAACCCACACAGACACGGGGAGAACATGCAAACTCCACACGGGTCACTGTTGGTCGGGGGCTGGGATTGAACCCAGGATCCCCCGGCCAAGGGTGAGTTGCTGTGCTATCACAGTGCTAACCACTCCGCTCTCGGGAACTCTGTCACAAACCCAAATAAATAAACAAAAGCTGACCATAAAATAATGACAACAGACAATCAACTAGAAATAAAGTGAGGATCTGAGCTCAGAGACAGCCTGAGCTCAGATACATGACATATACCAGTGTGTGTGTATAGTTTTAATGATTTCTTTCTAATGCCACTGTCGACACACTTTATGATTTTCAAAAAGTGGTCTGAATGTCTGAGTGTTTAAGGTTAGGAATACTGACTGGCTTAATTTTTCATTTCTCAAAATACTAGGCACTATAATGTTTAGCCTAAAAGATTTAGTTGTTTACAGTTACTTTATAAAGATGTTTTTGTGTTTGTATTTGGGGTCTGTGATCATACTCTTTGTCTATGATTTCAGATTCTGTTTTTCTTGTATTACATTTTTACTCAGACTTATTAGTCTGAATTTTTCCTTTAACATTTTTATGGCAGTTAATATAAAATGCTGTGAAAATGTTTATTTCTGATGTGACCAACTGATATTGAGTAGCTGAGATCTTAATGTTGTCCTTCTCTGCACATTTTGAGCACGTCCACTCCTAACCCAAGGACGATGTTGTGTAGCAAAAACAAAAACAACTTATTACTACAGTATTTTAAAAAAATGTCCCTACAGGTAGGGAAGGTGAAAAGGAGCTTCGTGTATAACATATTTTTAGAGAGAGAACAACATTGTGCCAAATGTTACAAATATAAAGACACTCCCGTCCACTGAGGCCTGTGCATTTTTAGAAGCGGTATTAATGATGTTGATAATTGTTACATGAACAGTGACAGCCCGGCCTCCTTCGGCCATCCCTCCTGGGGCGGTTGCATGGCTGTCCTGGGGCTTGCTGGCTTCGGACCATTTGTGCTCTGTGGGGGTTGGTGGCGCTGTCTTGCTTGCTCGGCATTTGTGGGTGGGGGGGGGGTGTTGCTGTGACCTGCCACCCTCTGAATGTTTCCTGGCAAACCACTCGCACGCACACACTCACTTTGTGTGTGCTCTCATACACTCACATGCACACACATGCACATACACGTTCTTTTGCAGGTGCAGATACCAGACTCGTGATGAGACCTTTTCAGAAGAAGCAACAGTTTGTCTTCTGTTTGTTTCAGTTATGTCAGTTTGTTTGTTTTTTTGTATTTGTTCCTCTCTGCCACCCCCCACCCCCCCACCCCCCCACCGTTGGGTCTATCATGGGTAAAACAGTATTAAAAGTTATTACAAGAGGAGTCTATAAATAATATACAGTACACAGTACAGTACAGTATATGTGCTGTAATAAACTCCTTTTGGCAAAGTAAATCTGTTTGGCTCAATAAGGGAAGCAGATTTCTCTTCTGCTTACCTAGCTGCTTGACAGGACAAGTGGAAAAAATAGTGACTCAGAATTTTTGTGCGAGATACACAACATGTTTGCTTGTTATGTTATGAATTTGTAACTGTGATGGCTGTTTTTGTCAGCTTTTGATCTACCCAGCCACCTGCTCCAGCTCTTCAGAGAGGACGCCAAGGCATTCCCAGACCAGCTGGGAGACATATGGCCCTTTTCCTCTAGTACCCACTCAGCCCTACTCTACTCTACTTGACTTGCTTTGTAGCCTTTTCCATTAGTACCTGGTACCAGCTACTTTTTTAGTACCAACTCAAGGCCAGGGTACAACCGCCCTGTTGGGCCGAAAATGTGACGTCAACAGACTGCAGGCCACTGATTGGTCAGGGCGTAACATCATGAAAGCATCCTCTTCGGCAGAATCTCCAAACCGCCATTTGCAAAAGTTCACGGAGTAAACACGGTCACTGAGTAAACACGATATTAATAGAGATGGCTTTGCAGGTTTCGCGGAAATCTACACCGTGGTCCAACAAAGAGGTGTGGAGTTTTCTGTGCTTGGTGGCAGATAGTATCCAGAAACGCAACGAAACAGATGGCAGCTCAGCATAGAACCGGACTACGGACAAGCTGAACATGAAAGTGAGAGAACCATCGATGGTGAGTGATTTGTGATATTGTGCATCTTTTTGCTTATTTATTCTGTTGGTGTAAGCTCACTTTTTTGAGCAATACAACAACGTCCTGTGCTGGCTAACCAGTGTTAGCTAGCTAGCTAGTAGCCAACTCTGCTGATTCGCACTTGCTTTGTCCGAAGTATTTGCTTGTAGAGCAACATGATGAAATATGTTAATCCTGGTTAAAGTCCTGGTCTGTGTACGTGTTGAACTTTGGTGCTGTGCATTAAGTTGTGTGTATTTTCTTTCTAGAATGTGTTTCCACATGCCAGAGGTCCGCCTCCCTCAGCATGTTGTGTTTATATTTTGGATACAGGTCAAGAGGACTCCCAGGATCCAAAATCTCAATACGTTCAAGTGCATTTTCAAACCAGTGATTTATAAAGTGATTCATATAATTTTCTAAAGCCTCATAATAGACTCACATACCTATTCTGTGGATTTTCCAAAAAAAGTGTTGGAACAGTGTTGTCTTGCTGTTTCTGTTCCGCCATAAATCCCTGGATTGAAAATGTACTTGTACATGTACAGAGTAGATCCTAGGGTGCTCACTTGTCAGGGAAACAAAGCATTTTTGTCACGTCGGCTTTTGTTGGGGGCGGCGGTGGCGCAGGTGTAGTGTGACCGACTACTGATAGGAGGGTCATGGGTTTGATTCCCGCTCTGTCTGCTGTCAGCTTGTCGAAGTGTCCTTGAACAAGACAATGAACCCCCAGTTGCTCCTGGTGGCCTGGTTAGTGCCTGTGTGTATGGCAGCTCTGCCGCCATCAGTGTGTGAATGAGTGTGTGAATGGGTGGATTGCAGGATCTGTAAAGTGCTTTGGTCATCCTAGATGAGAAGAAAAGCTCTAAAAAAGTGAACACCATTTACATCCCACCACTGACTTTCACAAGTATATTTCCCTAATACAGGTACATCTCAAAAAAATAGAATATCATGAAAAAGTTCAAAATTTTTTGTCATTCATTTCAGAAAGTGAAATCCATATATTATATAGATTCATTACACAGACAGTGATATATTTCAAGCGTTTATTTATTTTAATTTTGATGATTATGGCTTTCAGCCTCTGAAAACCCCAAATTCAGTTTCTCAAAAAATTAGAATATTACATAAAATTAATTTTAAAAAATAATTTTTAAATAGAAATGTTGGCTGTTGAAATGTTGGTTAACATGGGCTGTAGCCATAATCATCAAAATTAAAATAAATAAACACTTGCAATATATCACTGTCCATGTAATGAATCTATATATGGGTTTCACTTTCTGAAATGAGTGACAGAAAATATTGAACTTTTTTATGATATTCTAATTTTTTGAGATGTACCTGTATATGTTTTGAACTTGCTTGAACTAACCACCATCCATTTCTGTCATTCGTCTAGGCAAGAGGAAAGGAAAAGGAGGCACCTCACAACCGACCTTGCCACTGTGGAAAGTACTGAAATCCTTTGCTTTTTTAGTTAAAGTATAGATAAAGTGCCAAAACTAAAGTAGCACAATTTACACTTAATATAATATAATATAATATAATATAAATGGGACTGAAATGAGATTTATTTGATTGCGTGAATATTAATTACAGAATAATTGAAAATGAATGGCACATCAACTGTAAAATAAACCGCTTCTTAATGTATTTATTTTTTTTGTCAGATCACTTGTGTGATCCTTTGTGAGTTACATTCATAACTGTATGTTACACTTTGGGGAATGGGAGTTGTTCAGTCATCAATATAATTTAGTTTATATGTGTAGTTTGTAGTCTATCATCAATAAACTCATGCAGTATTATAATAGCAGGACAAATTACAAATATTTGAGACCCATTGTAATGCTTCCTTTTACGTATATTTTAGCAATACAAGTACAAAACACCACACACACTTGAAGCCAGGGCGACACAGCGGTGACAGATCGGTGGCTAAACTTTTATTGATAAAAATTCCATATTTTGACTGAGCGACTCCATACTCGGTGATGCACACCCTCAGTTAAAGTACTAGATTCCATTCAACTGAATGTATTAATTCATTCTGATTGCTGAGGCCACAGTAAAAACAAATGATTTTAAACGTAACCCAGCCCTTGTAAAATCTACTTCACTAAAGCGCAGCTACATGAAAATTGTGGTTAAATACAACAACGAATCACTTTTTTGTCACATTCCACCAGTGGGTTTTTAGCAACAAGTGTCTTTGCCAAATATGTTTTAAACTTGCTTTAATTATCCACCACCCATTTCTGTCTTTTTGTCTAGACAAGAAGAAAATGATAAGATAAGATAAGATAAGATAAGCCTTTATTAGGCCCACAATGGGGAAATTCCAGGATTGCAACAGCACAGGGATAGCAACACTCAGAGCAACAATCAGAAGGCAAGAAAAAACAAGAGCAGCTAGTATACATACACTACCGTTCAAAAGTTTGGGGTCACTTAGAAATTTCCTTATTTTTGAAAGAAAAACACTTTTTTTCAATGAAGATAACTTTAAACTAATCAGAAATACACTCTATACATTGCTAATGTGATAAATGACTATTATAGCTGCAAAAGTCTGGTTTTTGGTGCAATATCTACATAAGTGTATAGAGGCCCATTTCCAGTAACTATCACTCCAGTGTTCTAATGGTACAATGTGTTTGCTCATTGTGTCAGAAGGCTAATGGGTGATTAGAAAACTCTTGTGCAATCATGTTAGGTCTGCAATGCTGTAATTGCTGCAAATGGAGGATTCTTTGACGAAAGCAAAGTTTGAAGGAAAAAATTATTATTTCAAATACAAATCATTATTTCTAACCTTGTCAATGTCTTGACTATATTTTCTATTCATTTTACAACTCATGGTGGTAAATAAGTGTGACTTTTCATGGAAAACACAAAATAATTGTCTGGGTGACCCCAAACTTTTGAACGGTAGTGTATGTACATATTACTATAACTGTGGGGTAACCCCCACAGCCACGGACTAGCAGAGCGCACAGCTGGAGCAATTAGCAGAACAACGACTGATATCAATAGGCAGCCTCTCTTTTGTCTAGCTTCTTCCGCCAGTAATCGCTTTGATATGTGTGACTCAAATGCAGGTGTTCATGCTTCCTGTTCTGTGATGCTAGTGTGCCTTTCATGTATTGTCTGTAACTGGGTATATAAGCTGACTGAAATTCATGTTCATTCTCTCTCTGACTACTGCTGCTGACACACGCATTCTGTGTCTCCTCTCGAGAGCCTGAGGACCCGCTCCAGCCCGCCTGCACAAGGGCTGGAGTGAGTTCCAGGATGGCGGGATGAATGATAATAAACACCCTCAAAAACTCTCAGTTCGCTGCATATTATTCTTCCGCCACATTGGTGACCCCGAGAAAGCACACGCTTTGTGCAACGCAACCATCTGGTCTGGACATCCACGCTGGAACCAGCTGAGGGACACAACGATCGCCTACTCCCTCTCATCGCTCCTCCGCATCGACACGAGCCCGAGGGACAGAGATTGTCTCCTCCCTCTCACCGCTCTAACGCATCTGCGCGAGCCGAGGGACAAAGATCGTCTATTTCCTCTCACCGCTCCAACGCACCACGAGGGAACGAAGCAACAGCTCTACAGGGATGACCATCGGCGCCGACGACGCTGATCTCCATCAAGCTCCCTGACCCTGACTCGCCTCTACAGCGGACCTGCCAAGCACCAAACCCCGCACGCACACCGGGGGGTTACGAGGACAGCGCACCACGCACGGGACAATAACGGCTCCACAGACTGCCATCATCCTTCGCCGCTGCACACAGAACCTTCAGGGCTGCTCACACACCTGAAGCACGCACGCAGCTCGCTCACAGGATTTTGTATGGGTCTCAGCTGCGGCGCACAAGGGAATTCAGCCTTCAGCTGTCCCCGAGGACTTTAGGACTGCGCGCACACCTAAAGTCAACCCGCCAAGTCCTTCACAGCTGCAGCTCCCTTTTTTTTTCTTCATGGCCGCACAGCTGGAGCAATTAGCAGAACAATGACTGATATCAATAGGCAGCCTCTCTTTTGTCTAGCTTCTTCTGCCAGTAATCGCTTTGATATGTGTGACTCAAATGCAGGTGTTCATGCTTCCTGTTCTGTGATGCTAGTGTGCCTTTCATGTATTGTCTGTAACTGGGTATATAAGCTGACTGAAATTCATGTTCATTCTCTCTCTGACTACTGCTGCTGACACACGCATTCTGTGTCTCCTCACGAGAGCCTGAGGACCCGCTCCAGCCCGCCTGCACAGGGCTGGAGTGAGTCTTATGATGGCGGGATGAATGATAATAAACTTCCTCAAAAACTCTCAGTTCGCTGCATATTATTCTTCCGCCACAATAACTATATATATATACTGTATATATAGACACACAGTGCGGAGCATTGTGGTTGGTGGATGTGCAGCAGAAAGTCTAAGCTCTCTCTCCGCGGATGCGGTGGGCCAGCTGGATGTCTTTGGGCATGATGGTGACCCTCTTGGCGTGGATGGCGCACACCAACCGGACCTTGCGCCACTATTTACAGAGATGGACCAGTGTGAGCGGCACATCCATCTGCTTCTCAGTGAGGCAGCGTGGCCAGCGAGTGTGACCCATTCTAAGTTTTTCTTTTCTTTTCTTTTTTTTTTTTTTACAGTTTGAATTTTGCACATTCTGAATAATCTGGAATTTGCTGCTGATTGTAATAAACAATTTAGTGACATGTGTTTGCATCATGATTTTCTATTTTGTCTGTTCAGGCACCGGTGTGAAAAGAGTCAACAGTGCAAACCATTTATCAGAGACTTTGAAAATAATGGCTAATTTTTAAGAAAAAGTAACCAAAAACAATTATTTTATTTACTGAAGACTGTATTGTTGGATGTGCCAGTGCAGAAGACCCTGCACACTTTAGTGATAGTACCAGTATATGGAGGAATTCTGGGCCATATTAGCATCTGTATTTCCTAATAATGGGTTAAGGCAGGGGTGTCCAATCATGTGCTATGGAGGGCCAAGACCCTCCAACCAGTGTCTTCAACAGCAGATTCCACTGAATTTCTTCCACTGACTGCTGATCAGTGAGAACACCTGCTGAAGAGACTGGGTAGAAGAGAAAACCTGCAGGGTCTTGGCCCTCCATGGCACATGATTGGACACCTCTGGGTTAGGGTTTAATGGGATTTAACATTTTAACACAAACTGCTTTGTGGTTCATAATTCTGTTGTCAGACTTACACCAAACCAAAAGTGATTTCTCAAACTGCTGGATTGTTCTTGGACAGCTTTTCCAATCTTTTAGTATTTAATTTATGTCACTTGGTGGTAACCTTCACACATAAAACAAAAGAGACACATCTGCCAAAATTCCAAAGGTTTATTGTCAAAATTCCCAGTGCAATACTACATGAATACATGTATAGTACATTGTTGATGCACAGAATATATACTGTATTTCTACAGCATCTACATGTATCTAGTATATCAAGTATTTTCCATGTAACCTTGTGACTGTATTATTTTAATTTCTTTTAATCCTAGATCAAGTTTGTTTGGCTTAAAATGCATCATAATTGTCAAATATATTATTATACCTAACTCAGTACTGTTTACCTTTTGAATATATATTATGTGGCTAATATAACCCCATAACTACAACCTGGCAATCAAGTTTTGTCAACTGATCACTTTTTGCCATGACACCACCACAGACTCTGTGCTGCTGGAGCAGGTACATGACATGATGTCTCAACAGTCTGTCCATGATTTTGACGCAGATCAGAGCAATTTGTTGCACAGGAAGCTAAATGTTTCTACAGACATTCTTAAGTTCTATAACCACTGATCATTTGTGAAGCTGGGGTGACATCAGTGAGAGGCTGTATTGAACACCCAAACCCACGGTTTGAAGCAGTATTTTTCTCACAGCAGAGCCATCTGAAGCACACACACAGCATACATATTTTAGTACCTAATAGCGATAACTTGCAGACATTACAATGTAGTACGACGTACTTAAAGCAAACTAGTATTAGCAATCATTAGCTTATCGTCATATGTGATCTAGTTCGTATCCTTGCATCTTCCGCTCTATGGCTTCCTAGACACTCCAGTACTTTTCCAGAGTGTTTCGTCTCGTTGCCTGTACCCTTCTCTGGTGGTCCTTTTTGGCCTTTACGGTGACAAAAAGTCACAGACCAAGGAGTCGCCTTGTACAGCCGCCATGTTATGTTTTGCTTGGGTCGCGTGTTTTACGTCATGGGAATGTGGCGCCGCCTTGCTGTAAAAAAATCCCACCCACCCCAGGCGTACCCAGCTGCAATGAAAACAGAAGTGAACAGAGTAGAGTAGAGTTGAGTAGAGTAGGGCTGAGTGGGTACTAGTGGAAAAGGGCCATTAGTCTCTCCAGTGAGTCCTGGGTCTGTCCCGGGGTCTCCTCCCAGAGGGACGTGCCCGAAACACCTCAAGAGGGAGGTGTCCATACATCCACGTTCCATACATGTGGGGATTATTGACGAAGACACCCTATTGAGAGTAGGGTGTGAAGTGTATAAGTAGGGCTGGCAAAGATTAACAGAGGAGGCACAGCAGTGAACAATTAACAACAAAGAGCAATCATGGGGAATAGGAATTAACTGAGGGCGCTGTCATAACAAGGACACACAAGCTGCAGAGCAGGATAGAAACAAGGGTGATAATAATACACAGAATGACCCATAACTAAAGGCGAGGGCAAAATGACAATAATGACAACTGAAAGAAAGTATAACTTAAAGAGTGTGACATGCTTGCACACATGTCCCCCCCACGCATCATGAAGTGCTTCGAGAGAGTGGTGCTGCCCCTCATTCAGGACACTCACACACCGGCTGCTAAATTTGCACACTACTCACCTGTAAAGTACATATAGTCTCACCCGTCTGATGTCCATATCATCTCTGCTGCTAATTATCATCTCTGCTGCTACTTATCATGTACAGTCTACTGGTATTACCATTACAGAAATTAGCACCGGGTACTAATTTGTAATTTGTAATTATATACTGCTCGTTGCACAATGCTCATTTGCACACTGTACATAGGTCTATGCCATCTCAGGCTCACATCAGGTTCCACAGTCTCATTTGCACACTGTACATAGTGTTATTAGTACTCATTAGTTTTGTATTTAGTATCACTAGTGCATACCCGTAGAAACCAAATATAAGCAAGTATTTCTGCATGCCCCTTGAAAGCAGGTGTAAGCAACCATTTGTGCTTGCCGTCAAAAGTTACTGTCACCATGGCAACAGTAACCATGGTGATACCTGCCTTTGATTTTTGACATGGTTGAGCAAGTATTTCTACATGCCCGTTGAAAGCAAGTGTAAGCAAGCAGTTCTGCATGCCCTTAGAAAGTGTCCTGACCTCACAATGCGCCTATGATGTCTATATGACATCATAGGAGGAGTTGTTCAGAACTCCTTATATGGTCATGTGAAATCATAGGAACACAGTGTGCGCATGTGATATTCCGCATCTTCTCAGTCTCAACTTGTCTGTGCGTCGCCTGGCGTGCAGCTTTGGTGGCCCGGCGACTATTCTGCATCTCCTCGGTCTCAGCTTCTCTGTGCCTTGCATGGAATTCACTGTCCCTGGCCAGCTGACTATTCCGCATCTCCTCGGTCTCAGCTTGTCTGTGTCGCCTGGCATGCAGCATTGGTGGCCAGCGGACTATTCCGCATCTCCTCGGTCTCAGCTTCTCTGTGCCTTGCATGTAATTCACTGTCCCTGGCCAGCCAACTATTCCACATCTCTTCGGTCTGAGCTTGTCTGTGCCTTGCCTGGCGTCCAGCGTTGCTCGCGGACATTTCGGGCTTCAAGTGACTCAGCACGTGCATGGCGCACTGCAACATGTTAACTGTCTGTTTGTGCATCCCTTGTCTGTCGTACCCTATGCTGGTGAAGGGTCTCCTCCTGTCTCAGACGGGTATGTTGTTCAGAGTCATGCGTGCAATGTTCTGCTGGAACCTCAGGTGTTTCATCTTCATGGCATCTTTTCTGACATGCAGCAGTTATCCTCATTCTATTGCTCTCCATCTGGTGGGTCTTCTCTCTTCTTCGCTGGAACCTCAGGTGTTTCATCTTCATGGCATCTTTTCTGATGTGCAGCAGTTCTCCTCATTCTATTGCTCTGCTCTCCATCTGGTGGGTCTTCTTCTTCTTCGTTGAGACCACTGTGCATCGTAATTCCAGTTCCTGGACAGGATCATGAAAATAGATCTGAGCAAAAAGACGCTTTCGACCCTGTTCAGGAAGACACCAACAACTAATCCACCTTGCCAATTTTGAGCCATATGACATCATAAAAACACATTTGTCTATGAGCCATATGACATCATAAAGACATTAGTCTAGGCATCATGAGTGATGGCCTATATGACATCATAAAGACACATTTGGCTTGTCATATAGACATCATATCTTTATGACAGCTTCGCAAGTCCTATGATGCCTGAGTTCATAGGACGTCCTATGATGATCAGGCAGAGATCGTAGGCCATCCTATGATGTCCTATAAACGTGACAGACACACAAACACACAGACAGACACACAGAGATTTCTTGCTTTAATAGAAACCTGGGATTATTCTTGTTCTCTTCTATTAATGCAGAATAATAACTTGTTCTAGCTTTCCTAAGAGATTTTTTATAAATTAGAAGATGATTTCTCCAAGCTAAATAGATTTCATCTCATTTAGTGGAACACCGTTTTCTAATTGATGAGTCTTCTGTTTTAAGCTATGAGTTTCTGTGTTGAACCAAGGAGTCAGAAATCTCTGATTAGACTTTTTCTTTTTTAAAGGGGCCACCATGTCGAGAGTCTGATGCAGAGAAGCTGTAACACTATCTACCATGCTATCAATTACAGAAGGAGCAAGCTCTCCATAGCTTATTTCTGTTGTGTTGACACATGGCATAGAGGAAACAGTCTGCATAAATTTGGTAACAGCATCATCTGAGAGGCATCTACTGTAGTAATATTTTTCTTTAGGAGCCAAATAGTCAGAAATAGTAAAATCAAAAGGTTAACAGACAATGGTCTGACAATACAGGGTTATGGGGAGACACTATCAGATTTTCTATTTCTATGCCATATGTCAGAACAAGGTCCAACATGTGGTGGAGATAATGGGTAGAATTCCCTACTTTCTGAGAAAACCCCATCGAGTCTAATATTGAATTAAATACCATATTAATAATTAAAGCAATCACTATCTACATCTACATGTATATTAAAGTCCCCTACAATAATTATTCTACCTGATTTCAGCACTAAATCTGCTAAGAATTCAGTAAATTCGGATAAAAACACTGAGTAGGCTGAGGGAGGACAATAAACTGTGGTGAATAAAATTGGGTTTAACCTAAAATTGCAAAAATGCCCAATACTGAGGACCAGGCCCTCAAAGGAATTAAAACATGTTTTTTGCTTTACATTAACTAGTAATTTGGAACAGTAAATTGTAGCTACTCCTCCTCCACGACCAGAACTTCTGGGATTTTGACAGTTTAAATAACCAGAGGGAGTTCCGATTCATTTAAACCAACATAAGCCTCTTGCCCTAACCAAGTCCCTATCAGGGATATCAAATCAATTTGATGATCAATTAACAGATAATGGACTAGCAGAAACTTGGGAGTTAAGGCCCTTTTCCACTAGTACCTCTTTGGCCTTATTCACTTCGACTTGGCTTTACTCTACTCAGTTCGCTTCTTTTTCCATTACAGCTGAGTACCGCCTGGGGTGGTTTATTTTACAGCAAGGTAGTGCCACACTCCCGTGACGAAAAACACCCAACACAAGCAAAACATAACATGGTGGCTGTACAAGGCGACTCCTCGGTCTCTGGCTTTTTGTCAGCATAAAGGCCAAAAGGACAGACAGAGAAAGGGACAGGCAGCAAGAGGAAACACTCTGGAAAAGTACTGGAGCATTTAGGAAGTCATAGAGCCAAAGATGTGAGGATACAAACCAGATCACATATGGAGGTAAGCTAATGATTGCTAATGCTAGTTTGCTGTAAGTCCGCTGTACCATTGTATAATGTCTGCCAGTTATCACTATTAGGTACTAAAATATGTATGTTGTGTGTGTGTTTCAGATGGCTCTTGTGGCAAAATTACCGCTTCAAACCGTGGGTCTGGGCATTCAACACAGCCTCTCACTGATGTCACCCCAGCTTCACAAACGCTCAGTGGTTATAGAACTTAAGAATGTCTGTAGAAACGTGTAGCTTTCTGTGCAACAAATTGCTCTGATCTGTGTGAAAATCATGGAGAGACTGTTGAGACATCATAGGTTGTACCTGCTCCAGAAGCACTGAGTCTGTGGTGGTGTCATGGCAAAAAGTAATCAGCTGACAAAACTTGATCGCCAGGTGCCATATTGTATTTATGTGGTTATATTAGCTGTAAAATATATATTTCAACAGGTAAACAGTACTGAGTTAGGTATAATAAGATATATTTAACAATTATGATGCATTTTAAGCCAAACAAACTTGATCAACGATTAAAAGAAATTAAAATAATACAGTCACAAGGTTACATGGAAAATATTTGATTTACTGGATAGATACAGGCAGATACTGTATAAATATACTGTATATTCTCTGCATCAACAATGTACTATACATGTATTCATGTAGTATTGCACTGGGAATTTTAACAATAAACCTTTGTACTTTTTGCAGAGCTGTGTCCACTTTTGTTTTATGAGTGAAGGTTACCACCAAGTGACATAAATTAAATACTAAAAGATTGGAAAAGCTGTCTAAGAACAATCCAGCAGTTTGAGAAATCACTTTTGGTTTGGTGTAAGTCTGTCAACAGAATTATGAACCATAAAGCAGTTTGTGTTAAAATGTTAAATCCCATTAAACCCTAACCCAGAGGTGTCCAGTCATGTGCCATGGAGGGCCAAGACCCTGCAGGTTTTCTCTTCTACCCAGTCTCTTCAGCAGGTGTTCTCACTGATCAGCAGTCAGTGGAAGAAATTCGGTGGAATCTGCTGTTGAAGACACTGGTTGGAGGTAAAGCCTGCAGGGTCTTGGCCCTCCATGGCACATGATTGGACACCCCCTGCCCTAACCCATGATTAGAAAATCCAGATGCTAATATGGCCCAGAATTCCTCCATATACTGGTACTATCACTAAAGTGTGCAGGGTCTTCTGCACTGGCATGTCCAACAATACCACCTTCAGTAAATAAAATAATTGTTTTTGGTTATTTTCCAAGTCACTGATAAATGGTTTATACCAGGGGTGTCCAATCATGTGCCATGAAGGGCCAAGACCCTGCAGGTTTTCTGTTCTACTCAGTCTCTTCAGCAGGTGTTTTCACTTATCAGCAATCAGTGGGAAGAAATTCAGTGGAATCTGCTACTGAAGACACTGGTTGGAGGTAAAGCCTGCAGGGTCTTGGCCCTCCATGGCACATGATTGGACACCTCTGGTTTATACTGTTGACTCTTTTCCCACCGGTGTCTTAACAAACAAAATAGAAAATTATGATGCAAACGCATAAGTCACTAAATTGTTTATTACAATCAGCAGCAAATTCCAGATTATTCAGAATGTGCAAAATTCAAACTGTAAAACAAAACAAAACAAAAAAAACTTAGAATGGGTCACACACGCCGGCCACGCTGCCTCACTGAGAAGCAGCTGGATGTGCTGTTCACACTGGTTCCGGTTCACCAGATCTTCAGCCTGCATCTCTGTAAATAGTGACGCAAGGTCCGGTTTGGGGTGAATCATTTTCCTCTTGCCTAGACGAAAGACAGAAATGGGTGGTGGTTAATTAAAGCAAGTTTAAAACATATTTGGCAAAGACACTTGTTGCTAAAAGCCAGTGGTGGAATGTGACAAAAAAGTGCTTTGTTGTTGTATTTAACCGCAAGTTTCATGTAGCTGCACTTCAGTGAAGTAGATTTTACAAGGGCTGGGTTACGTTTAAAATCATTTGGTTTTTACTGTGGCCTCAAGCAATCAGAATGAGTTAATACTTTCAGTTGAATGGAATCTAGTACTTTAACTGAGGGTGTGCATCCCTGAGTATTGAGTCGCTCAGTCAAAATATGGAATTTTTATCAATAAAAGTTTAGCTACCGCTCTGTGACCGCTGTGTCGCCCTGGCTTCAGGTGTGTGCGGTGTTTTGTACTTGTATTGCTAAAATATAAAAGGAAGCAATACAATCGGTCTCATATTTGTAATGTGTCCTGTTATTATAATACTGCATGAGTTTATTGACGATAGACTACAAACTACACATAAAAACTAAATTATAATGGTGACTGAACAACTGCTATTCCCCAACGTGCAGCATACACTCTTATAAATATAACTCACTCAAGTGATCCGACAAAAAAAATAAATATATAAACAAGCGGCTTATTTTGTAGTGGATGTGCCATTCATTTTCAATTATTCTGTAATTAATAAGATAAGATAAGATAAGATAAGATAAGATAAGATAAGATAAGATAAGCCTTTATTATTCCCACAATGGGGAAATTTCAGGATTGCAACAGCACAGGAATAGCAACACTCAGAGCAATAATTCAGAAGATAAGAAAATAAGAGCAGTGAATATACATATGTACACATAAATATATAAATATATATACACAGTGTGGAGCAGTGTAGCTAGATGGAATAAACAGCATAACCGTCTATTTGGTTACCCCACATAGTATGAATATGTACCCATACATATTGTCGCCCTCCGTAGTGACTGATATTGTCCGAGTTGTATACTGGAGGGGACCATTTTGTATAAGTCTGTTGTGTCCTTTTTATTCAATATTATTAGGTCGTCACGTTCTTTGCTATCTCTGTGAGCAGCCCTGCTTAGGTTATAAAGTCTGACAGCCGTAGGTAGGAAGGACCTGCGAAACCTCTTGGTCACGCACCTAGGATGATGTAGCCTACTGCTAAATGAGCTCCTCAGTGCGTTCAGTATGTCCTGCATAGGGTGGGACTCGGACTCCAGCAGAGATGACAGCTTAGCCACCATCCTTCTCTCTCCTATCTCCTCCACTGGGTCAAGGCAATGCCCCAGGACAGAGCTAGCTTTCTTGATCAGTTTGTTCAGTCTCTTCCTATCGGCTGCTGTGATGCCACTGGCCCAGCAGACCACTCAAAAAGTGATGGCTGATGCCACCACCGAATCGTAGAAGGTCTTCAGGAGTACCTCTTGTACACCAAAAGACCTGAGCCTCCTCAATAGGAACAGCCTGCGCTGCCCCTTCTTGTAGAGTGCATCGGTATTGTGTGACCAGTCTAGTTTATTATTCAAATGAACACCCAGGTACTTGTAGGATGTCACCATCTCAATGTCTGTTCCCTGGATGTTTACTGGTGCTGTGAGGGTTGTCCTTGCCTGCGGCAGTCCACCACCAGCTCCTTAGTTTTTCTCGCGTTGATCTGGAGGTAGCTCCGATGGCACCAGTCCACAAAGTCCTGGGTAAGTCCTCTGTACTCAGCTTCATCTCCATTGGAGATGAGGCCAACAATTGCAGCGTTGTCAGAGAACTTGTGTAGATGGCAGCGTGTTGTGTTGTGTGAGAAGTCCGCAGTATAAAGGGTGAACAGGAAGGGAGCCAAAACCGTTCCCTGGGGGCCGGTGCTGCCGATGATCGTGTTGGACACACAATCTGGGGTTCTCACAAAATGTGGCCGGTTTGTGAAGTAGTCCAGGATCCATGATGACAGGTACTGGTCCACTCCTGCGCACAGCAGCTTGTCCCTCAGGATCATCGGTTGGATAATGTTGAAAGCACTGGAGAAGTCAAAGAACATGATCCTCACCGCGTTCCCAGGCTTCTCCAGGTGGAACAGGGAATGGTGAAGGAGGAAGATCACTGCATCCTCCACCCCGATGCCATGCTGGTAGGCGAACTGGAGTGGATCCAGGGTCTTCAGGGTCTTCATCAGGTGAGACGTCAGGGCCACTGGTCTGTAGCTGTTCAGGTCTCTGGGGTGGGAAGTCTTTGGTACGGGTACCACACAAGATGTTTTCCACAACTGTAGTACCCTCCCCAGCTTCAGGCTCAGGTTGAAGATGTGCTCCACAATCCCACACAGCTGGTCTGCGCAGGACTTGAGGAGCTTCGCACTGATGCAGTCTGGACCTGAGGCCTTCCTCGCCTTGATCTTCCTCAGCTCTGCCCTCGCCTGGGTCTTAGTGAGAGTCAGGCTGGGGCTGGGGGGCTGTGTGCTGGGAGTGGGGGGGGGGGGGATGTTGGTGGAGGGGAGGGTGGACAGCAGGTCTTGATGACAGTAGAGGCAGCAGTGGTTGTTGTGCAGGCTGAGGGGAGGGCGGTTGGTCAAACCTATTAAAAAACAGGTTCAGATTGTTCACCCACTCCCTGCCTCCCGTGGTCTGGGAGGAGGTATTCTGGAGCCCAGAGATAGTTTTGAGGCTTCTCCAGACCCCGCCAATGTCGCTCTGTTGCAGCTTGTCCTCCAGCTTCTTCCTGAAACTGTCCTTGCCTTCTCTGATCTTCCTCCTTAGCTCCCTCTGTACGGACTTCAGCATCTCCCTGTTCCCCGACCTGAAGATCCTCTTCTTCTCTCTCAGTAGTGATTTTATCTCAAGGTTGATCCAAGGTTTGTTGTTCTTGCAACACCGTATGATCTTGGTGGGTACGGTGTTGTCCACACAGAAGTTGATGTAGTAATATTCACACAGTCAAACAAATCTCAGTTCAGCCCCTTTCATATTAAGTGGAAATTGTACTACTTTAATTTTGGCACTTTATAAATCACTTTAATCATAAATCGCTTTTGAATCACTTTATAAATCACTGGTTTGAAAGTGCACTTGTTGAGATTTTGGATCCTGGGGTCTACTTGACCTGTATCCATAAACACAACAGGGTGTTAATCTCTTGTATTTTTTTTTATTTTTTAATTTAATTGTTTTAATTTTTTTGTAATAATATTTATTAATAATTTTTGTGCCTTACCAGCAACTGAATGTGTCATGCCAGATGTTGACAGAGTGGGACCCCTGACATGTGGAAACAGATTCTAGAAAGAAAATACACACAACTTAATGCACAGCACCAAAGTGAAACACGTACACAGAACTTTTTAACCAGGATTACAGTTTACCAGTTTATTCACACACACACACACATCACACATTATCAACAGGATGAATGAATTACAATATGAATATCAACAGCATGAGTAGCAGTATACAATAAGCTTTTTTTCACATTGATTTGGAGTGTGAATGGGTCATTCCAAATAAGCTATTTAAAGCTTTTAGTAGGGAGCCCATTTCTACAATAAAATGATGACGGAAATCAGTCTGATGTCTTTGTGTACAGGAACAAACATATAACAGACATATAGCACACAATCCCAGCATTTGTTTACACTGAATTAGTAGGTGAGTTCAAGATACATAATCAAGTTATTAAATACTATTGGAGTGATATCAACATATAAAACAAAATTACAATGGAGTAACAACTCATCAGTAAGCAAGTTTTGTGTAACAAATAACAGATTAATTATATAATGATAGGAGTTGCAGTTTTAGTTTTTTCTTAAAGATGGAAATGGAAGGTGACATTTTTAGATTCTCATCAAGCTCATTCCAAATCTGCGGTCCTCTGCACACAATACTAAACCTGGTGGATTTTAGTCTTTGCTTTTTCCCAGTAATTTGTTTTTTAATTCTAGTGGTATAGATGTGTATGGGAAGGAAGGTTGGAATGAGTTCACATAATTTATAGTTGAGTTTATGGACAACCTGATACATTATACAGGCCTTCTGGAAGTAATTATGCTCAGCAAGTCTTAGAAGATTATAACAGTGGAAAAAATGACAAGTAGGAGAATTATATTGAGACCATGATAAGGCACATATGACTTTCTTTTGAAGAATTTCTAGCTTTTTTAGGTGAGTTGGAAATGTGTTACACCATATGATATTGCAGTAATGTAAGTGAGGCTCGAATAAAGTTTTATATAGAATAGCATATTTCATCGTTTTGCTCTCACAAGCGAATACTTCAGACAAAGCAAGCGCGAATCAGCAGAGTTGGCTACTAGCTAGCTAGCGCTCTTCGCTAACACTCGTTAGCCAGGAGAGAACGGCGTTGTTATTGCTCAAAAAAGTGAGCTTGCCACCAATAGGATAAATAAGCGAAAAGATGCACAATATCACAAAACACTCACCATCCATGGTTTGCAACAATGACATGTCAACCCCCAATCTCCCTGCCATTGCTCGCCGGCCGATGGCTCTGGCGTCCATTGAACCACGGCCCTTTCTGTTCACCCAACTTCGACCATTGTGATCCTTGATGCCCCAGTAATCACTTTTCATTTTCTTCAGCTTCTCCCTACATTGTTTAATGTCCGGTTGTATCTGTTGGGCTGTCATCTGTTCGGAGACCTCCTGTAAACTTTTTTATTGTGGGTCGCTCCATCGAACTCTCTCTGGATTCTATCATAAGATAAGATAAGATAAGATAAGTTAAGATAAGATAAGATAAGATAAGATAAGATTGTCATGGCGGCCTCTGGGCCGTCATTGGCATCATTATCTCCAGCTGCGCACAGATCCACAGGTGTTAATCAGCAGCTGTTAAAAGCCAGCGTTGCTGACAGCTCAGTACGGAGTCGTCTGTCCTCCTCGTCAGAGAAAGAACCAGAACTCCGCTCTTTGGCCTCGTCAAGGTATTCTCTTGTCTCGTCAGAAACTGTCTCGTCAAGAACTGTCTTGTCTAACACTGACTCGTCAAAGTCTGCCTCGTCAAGAACTGTCTTGTCTAACACTGACTCGTCAGAGTCTGTCTCGTCAAGAACTGTCTTGTCAAAAATTGTCTCGTCAGAGTCTGTCTCGTCAGAAGCTGCCTCGTCAGGATCTGTCTCGTCAGGAACCTCTCTGGCCTTGTCAAGGACCTCTCCTGCCTCGCCTAGGACTTCTGTTCAAAGTCAAGCACGTAAGAGAGCTGTTTGTTACTCTACACCCAACCTCTACCCCTGTGCACAGGTGGACCCCCTTGGCGGCGGACCTGCGTCCCCAGCTGACGGGGTAACGCCAACACGCACACGTAGCGGTTCGCTACCACCACGACTACCGGTACGTCTTGCTGCACAAATTCCTGAATTGTTACTGTATCAGTTACAGGAGTACTGGCCACCGTTACCGGTGGAGTTTGTGTCATCGTCATTTGTCGTGTCATCGTCACCATGTTCTGTGGAATCACTCACCTCGTCATCATCTGGATTGTCATGGTCACCACGCTCAGTGGAGTCACTCGTCTTGTCATCAGCTGGATTATCATCGTCACCACATTCTGTGGAATCACTGGTCTTGTCATCAGCTGGTTTGTCATCGTCCCGGTCTGTGGTGTCACAGCCGGAGTCTCTGGAAGACCTGTCCTCGCCACAGTCACAGGTGGAAGCCTCAGCACGTTCACGGACGCCTTCACCTCCACGTTGCATGGTCGCTAGTTCTCAGCAGGACGTAACCTGTGCTTCTCCCAAGTAAGCCTCACTACTGATAGCCTGTCATTAGTGTGGGACAAAAGTAATTGTCTGTGCTTATATGTTCCAGGGTTGCCGGGTCTCCGTCCAGAGTGCTCAGCTCCAGTGACCACGATACTATCCACGCTCTCACATTTGCACTACACACCCTTTCACTATAATAAAGATTATTGTTCACTAATTTACCCGTGTCAGTGTCTGTCTCCTGGGTCCCGAAACATGTCAGTACGACTCCGTCACGTTGACCCAGCGGACAGCTCACTGTCGCGCTTAATTAACACTCTTAGCGCCCGGGTAGATTTGCTAGCCCACCAGCAGACAGTAATCTTGAATCAATTGACTCAAATTAATGGTCGGCTGGACCGTTTGGAGGGACACCAAACGTTTCCCCTGACCGCAAGTACTTCAACCCCTGCAGGCTTGGCGTCAGGACTAGCTAACACCTCCTCGTCCTCTCGCCTCACTCCTATTCCAACACCTGCCCGGTTCAGCGGAAAACTCGGGGAAGCTCGAGGATTCATTTTACAGTGTGAATCAGTTTTTCTGCGTGTGCCTGGGGATTTTTTCCTCGACTCTAGCCGGATAGGCTATGTCATATTTGCTGGCTGGTAGAGCCTTGGATTGGGCTTATTCGATCATGGCTAGACCTAGCTATTCTTTGCTTACCTACCAGGAGTTTGTGACTGAGTTTCTGTCTGTATTTGATCACACGGATAGGGAAGAGGTGTTGACAGAACGTTTTTTAAGCCTACAGCAGGGAAAGAGATCAGCTGCAGATTACGCCATTGACTTCCGGGTCTTAGCCACAGAGATTGGGTGGGGGGAGCCATCTCTTTGTGGTATTTTTCTACGCAGCCTTAACGACAAGCTAAAGGATGAGTTAGCGGCACGGGATAAACCAGATAACTTGCACGATTTAATTGCTTTAGCAGTTAGTATCGATAGTAGGTTAAAGGAACGGGCGGCTGGTCGGCGAGTTACTTCCCGTCCGGTTAAACCCCGCCCTCGTGTCACTGACTCTCTTCCTCTCGCTTTACCCGCGTCAGAGAAGGCCCCGGATCAGGAAGCCATGATTATTGGTCATTCTAAGGTGTCTGCAGCTGAGAAACAACGCCGTAGGGATCAAGGCCTGTGTTTTTATTGTGGGAAGGAGTCACATGAGGTTTCTGAATATCCTAGTAAGTTAAAAGGGAAGGCCCATGGATTGCAGTAGGGGGATTCACGGGCAAGAATACAGAGGAACCCCTTACTTGTTGTCATTTACCCCTCAGACTCATTCATACTCACACAGAACACTCCACACTAGCGTTAGTCGATTCTGGAGCTGAGCAAAATTTCATTTCTAGAGACCTGGCAACCCGGATGGGCCTTAGTTGTCAGACTTTAGAACCCCCTGTCAGATTGATTACCCTGTCCAAGGCGTCGTTGACTACCATTAACCTTCAGACAGCGCCTGTGCCCGTTATTGTTTCAGGAAATCACAGGGAGGAGATTCAGTTCCTAGTGCTCCCCGTTTCCTCTTCGCCCGTTATTCTGGGATATCCCTGGCTGCGCCTACATAACCCCACTATTGATTGGCAAACTGGGAGAATAACGGCATGGAGTACGTTCTGCCTTAGTGCCTGTCTCCAATCAGCGGCGTGCGCCCCATCCGTGAAAGTGCCTCTGCCCGATTCATCTCCACCGGATTTATCTAAGGTACCTGAGGTTTATCACGATTTGGGGCAAGTGTTCAGCAAATCTCGGGCATTGTCTTTACCCCCCCATCGTCCGTATGACTGCGCCATTAATCTGAAGGCTGGGGCCCCACTACCTGCTAGCCGCCTTTACAGCCTGTCAGCCCCGGAGCGCGAGGCCATGGACACATACATTAAGGAATCCTTGGCCTCTGGTATCATCTGCCCGTCATCTTCGGCCGTGGGGGCCGGTTTTTTCTTTGTTGGTAAGAAGGACGGTTCACTACGCCCCTGTATTGACTTCCGGGGGCTGAATGAAATAACGGTCAAGGATAAATATACACTGCCCTTGATGAACACTGCGTTTGACTCCCTCCAGGGGGCATCATGGTTTACTAAACTGGACCTCAGGAATGCCTACCATCTAGTGCGCATTAGAGAAGGAGATGAGTGGAAGACAGCTTTTCGGACCCCCAGCGGTCATTTTGAGTACCTGGTAATGCTGTTTGGGTTGACTAACGCCCCAGCCGTTTTCCAGCGTTTGATTAATGATGTACTACGGGATTTTTTGAACTCATTTGTTTTCGTTTATCTTGATGATATCCTCATCTTCTCCCGCTCACTAGAGGAACATCGAGTGCATGTCCGTAGGGTATTACAGCGCCTCCTGGAGAACCAGTTGTTGGTCAAGGCCGAAAAGTGTGAGTTTCACACTGATCAGACCTCCTTCTTAGGATTTATTATTGCTCATAACCAGGTGATTCCTGACCCTGCCAAGGTCAAGGCAGTGGTGGAATGGCCTGCACCCACCTCCAGAAAGCAGCTTCAAGGGTTCCTGGGGTTTGCTAATTTTTATAGGAGGTTCGTGCCTAACTTTGGTAATATTGCTCGTCCTTTGACTGCTCTCACCTCCCCTAAGATTTCATTCTGCTGGAGTAAGGAAGCAGCCGATGCTTTTGAGAAGCTCAAGAGGGAGTTCGCCTCGGCCCGAGTCCTTACCCAGGTGGACCCGAAGCTTCAGTGCTTGGTGGAGGTGGACGCGTCTGATGCGGGAGTTGGAGCAGTACTCTCCCAACGATCTCCTGTGGATGGTAAGATTTGCCCTTGTGCTTTTTTCTCTCATCGTCTCTCCCCTGCAGAGAGGAATTACAGCATCGGGGACAGGGAGTTACTGGCTGTGAAATTGGCCTTGGAGGAATGGAGACATTGGCTGGAGGGGGCTGCTCAGCCGTTCGTGGTTTGGACTGATCACCGTAATCTGGAGTACCTCAGGACGGCTAAGCGCCTGAATGCACGCCAGGCTCGCTGGTCCCTTTTCTTTGGCCGGTTTAATTTTACCATCACGTACCGGCCGGGAAGCAAGAACGGTAAGCCGGACGCTCTTTCCCGGCAGTTTGACCCCCCATCCTCCGAGGACCAGGAGACCCCTATCCTGCCGCCTTCCTGCGTCTTGGGCGCCCTGTCCTGGGGAATCTGCAAGACGGTTCGCCAGGCCCAGAAGACTGAGCCGGACCCTGGGGGGGGGGGGGGGGGGGGGGGGCCCCGGGCCGCTTGTTTGTTCCACGTGCTGTCCGAGGCAAGGTGATTGAGTGGGGTCACGCTTCCAAGTTGGCTTGTCATCCTGGAGTGGGTCGGACTGTGGATCTCCTCCAAAGGACCTTCTGGTGGCCAGGGTTGCGGAAGGACGTTGTTGGCTATATCCGGGCCTGCCCTCAGTGCGCCACCGGGAAGACGACGTCATCTCCCCCGGCGGGCTTACTTCATCCGTTACCTGTTCCTTCACGCCCCTGGTCTCATGTAGCTATGGACTTTGTGACTGGGTTACCCACTTCAGATGACTACACCTCAGTGTTAACCATTGTTGACCGGTTCTCGAAGGCGGCCCATTTTGTGCCACTTCGGGGTCTGCTTTCGGCCCAGGAGACTGCGGACCTCCTGGTGCAACACGTGGTACATCTTCATGGCATCCCTGCGGATATTGTGTCTGATCGAGGACCCCAGTTTGTATCTCAAGTTTGGAAGGCCTTCTGCACGGCACTTGGAGCCACTGCCAGCCTCTCCTCTGGCTATCATCCCCAAAGTAATGGTCAGTGTGAGAGGGCTAATCAGGAGCTGGAGGCCGCCCTCCGTTGTGTCATCTCCTCCTGCTCATCCTCCTGGAGCAAGTTCCTGCCCTGGATTGAGTACGCTCACAACGCCACGATCTCCACGGCCACGGGCGTCTCCCCGTTTAAAGCCTCATGTGGGTTTGATCCTCTGTTGTTTCCTGAGGAGGAGAAGGAGGTAGTGGTTCCTTCAGTCCAGGCCCATATTAAGCGCTGCCGGCGTGTGTGGCTCCTCGCTCGCCAAGCTTTGTTGAAGACCACTGAACGTAATATCCAGGTGGCCAACTGGCATAGGAGACCCGCCCCAGACTATAAGGTGGGTCAGAAGGTTTGGTTATCTACTCGGAATATTGGTGTGCCGGCTGAAAAGCGTAAGCTAACTAAACGCTTTATTGGTCCCTACACCATTAATCGGATTGTTAACCCTGTGTCTGTGCGCTTGTCTCTCCCCTCTTTGATGCGTATCTGCCCCACTTTTCATGTCTCCCAGGTCAAGCCGTACGTCTCTGACCCCCTGTGCCCTGCTCCCGCGGCACCCCCACCCCCAAGGATGATCGACGGCCATCCGGCCTGGGGGGTGACTGCCATCTTGGATGTTCGCAGGCGGGGTCGGGGCCTTCAGTATTTGGTGGACTGGGAGGGCTTTGGACCGGAGGATCGGTCTTGGATTCGCCCAGCGTTGATCTTGGATAAGCAGCTGATTCGCGACTTCCACCGGGCGAATCCAGGTAGGATTGGGCAGGTGCCTGGAGGCACTGCTAGAGGGGGGAGTACTGTCATGGCGGCCTCTGGGCCGTCATTGGCATCATTATCTCCAGCTGCGCACAGATCCACAGGTGTTAATCAGCAGCTGTTAAAAGCCAGCGTTGCTGACAGCTCAGTACGGAGTCGTCTGTCCTCCTCGTCAGAGAAAGAACCAGAACTCCGCTCTTTGGCCTCGTCAAGGTATTCTCTTGTCTCGTCAGAAACTGTCTCGTCAAGAACTGTCTTGTCTAACACTGACTCGTCAAAGTCTGCCTCGTCAAGAACTGTCTTGTCTAACACTGACTCGTCAGAGTCTGTCTCGTCAAGAACTGTCTTGTCAAAAATTGTCTCGTCAGAGTCTGTCTCGTCAGAAGCTGCCTCGTCAGGATCTGTCTCGTCAGGAACCTCTCTGGCCTCGTCAAGGACCTCTCCTGCCTCGCCTAGGACTTCTGTTCAAAGTCAAGCACGTAAGAGAGCTGTTTGTTACTCTACACCCAACCTCTACCCCTGTGCACAGGTGGACCCCCTTGGCGGCGGACCTGCGTCCCCAGCTGACGGGGTAACGCCAACACGCACACGTAGCGGTTCGCTACCACCACGACTACCGGTACGTCTTGCTGCACAAATTCCTGAATTGTTACTGTATCAGTTACAGGAGTACTGGCCACCGTTACCGGTGGAGTTTGTGTCATCGTCATCTGTCGTGTCATCGTCACCACGTTCTGTGGAATCACTCACCTCGTCATCATCTGGATTGTCATGGTCACCACGCTCAGTGGAGTCACTCGTCTTGTCATCAGCTGGATTATCATCGTCACCACATTCTGTGGAATCACTGGTCTTGTCATCAGCTGGTTTGTCATCGTCCCGGTCTGTGGTGTCACAGCCGGAGTCTCTGGAAGACCTGTCCTCGCCACAGTCACAGGTGGAAGCCTCAGCACGTTCACGGACGCCTTCACCTCCACGTTGCACGGCCGCTGGTTCTCAGCAGGACGTAACCTGTGCTTCTCCCAAGTAAGCCTCACTACTGATAGCCTGTCATTAGTGTGGGACAAAAGTAATTGTCTGTGCTTATATGTCCCAGGGTTGCCGGGTCTCCGTCCAGAGTGCTCAGCTCCAGTGACCAGGATACTATCCACGCTCTCACATTTGCACTACACACCCTTTCACTATAATAAAGATTATTGTTCACTAATTTACCCGTGTCAGTGTCTGTCTCCTGGGTCCCGAAACATGTCAAAGATAAGCCTTTATTAGTCCCACAATGGGGAAATTCCAGGATTGCAACAGCACAGGGATAGCAACACTCAGAGCAATAATTTAGAAGATAAGATAATAAGAGCAGTGAATATTAAAATTAAATTAAATTAAATTAAATCAACCTTATTGTCATTCAACTGTACAACCAATCACGTACAGTAGAACGAGATTGTGTTTTACCTATCTACTGTGTTAATCACACACACCATAAGTGCAGAATCAGAGGGCCGCTGCCTTGCAAGGTGCCGCCACAAGTTTCCCTCCTCCATTCCATTATTGCTGAGCACCAAGCTGGACGGCAAGAAGTTCCACTTTTTATATGGTCTTCGGCATGACCCGGCCGGTATGTACGTATGTACATATACATACACAGAAATATATACAGTGCGGAGCATTGTAGCTAGATGGAATTAACAGTATTACAGTCTATTTAGTTACCCCACATAGTATGACTATGTACCCATACAGCATATTATGTATTGAATCAGCCTAGTTGTCACCCTCCGTAGTGACTGATATTGTCCTAGTTGTATAATGGAGGCAGACCATTATTGTGTAAGTTTATTGCATCTTTTGCATTTAATACTATTAGGTCGTAATGTTTTTTTAGGAAGACGTTATAACCTAAGCAGGGCTGCTCGCAGACATCGCCGCCGTCTGGGCGGCGCGGTGGCGCAGTGGTTAGCACTGCGGCAGCACAGCAACTCACCCTTGACCATGGGATCCCTGGTTCGATCCCAGCCCCTGACCAACAGTGATCTGTGTGGAGTTTGCATGTTCTCCTCGTGTCTGTGTGGGTTTACTCCGAGAGTTCTCCGGTTTCCTCTCACAAGCCAAAAACATGCAGGTTAGGTTAATTGGAGACTCTAAAAGTGGCCCTAGGTGTGAATGTGTGTGTGAATGGTAAAGGGATAGCGCCATACCGTGGCTGCTTCATCCATCCAGGTGGATGCCCTCAATTTCCCCTCTGGGGATCAATAAAGTATACAAAATAAAAAAAAAAAAAATCAAAATCAAACTAGGCTGATTCAATACATAATATGCTGTATGGGTACATACAGCATATTATTTCATGTCACAGAAATCATCAGCTACCAAGCACAGAAAAAAAGTCTGCACCTCTTCGTTAGACCATGGTGTAGATTTCCTCGAAACCTGTGAAGCCATCTCTATTAATACCGTCTTTACTCGCTGTGTTTACTTGCCAAACTATTTTTTTCAATATGACGGTTGTAGATTCTGCAGAAGACAGCGCTCTAATGACATTACACCCTGATCAATCAGTGGCCAGCAGTCTGTTGATGTCACATTTTCAGCCCGACTCAGCTCGGTAAGAACCCCGCTGGAATAGGTACAAAAAAACTACCTGGTACCAGGTACCAGGTACTAATAGAAAACCCTACAAACCGGGTAGAGTCGAGTAGAGTAGGGCTGAGTGGGTACTAGTGGAAAAGGTGCTTTAGAGACCTAATATTTAACAAACCGCATTTAATTTTTAAATTATGAGGAGGAAGAGAGGCCAAGTCAGATTTAGAGGCTTCATGTTTAATTTGAGTTTTACAAGCTTTTAGTTTAATCAGTTTGGGATGCTCATATATTATATTTTTATTTACTTTGGAGGAGGCAGACAATGATTCTCTGATAAGGAAGACAGGGGCTAAGTTGAGGGGTGGTGGATGAAGAGGAGCTGCAGAGAGGTGTGTAAGACTCCGACTCTGCATCCTGGTCCCAACTCTGAGTTATCAAGGTTTTGGAAATTTGGATAAAAATGATGCCAGATTGTTAGATAAAAGAGATGCACCATCCAAAGTGGGATGGACGCTCTCGTCTAATAAGACCAAGTTTTCCCCAAAATTAGTTCCAATTGTCTATGTAGCCCACATCGTTTGCAGGACACCACGCAGACAGACAGCAGTTGAAGGATGACATGCGGCTAAACATGTCATCACTGGTCAGATTGGGGAGGGGCCCAGAGAATACTACAGAAGCAGACATTGTTCTGGCAAAGTCACACAGTGATTCCACACTAAGTTTTGTGACTTCCGACTGCCGGAGTTGGACGTCGTTAATGCCGACTTAAAGTGGATAACAATTGTGGAGTACTTACAGTCATTTTAGCCAGCATTTTCAAATTTGAGTCAACATCGCCTGATCTGGCCCCGGGAATGCATTTGAAAATGGCCACTGGAGTCTCTAGTTTCACGTTTCTGACTAAAGAGTCACCAATGATCAGAGTTTTTTCCTCAACGGGTGTGTCGCCGAGTGGGGGAAAGCGATTAGAAACATGAACAGGTTGGTGGTAAACCAGGGACTTGCGACTATGCTTCCTTCTCATCGTCATCCACCCATTCTCTCCTGGCTGCTCAGGAGAGGTGGAAGCCGGGGAATGGCTAACAGGCTGCCCTAAGCTAGGGTGCTCCGCTGCAGCTCAGGGGAGTCCGTCATTATTAACTGGCGCTGACGGTGTTTCAATGCAGCGGAGCCAGGATTCCAAATCACACAACCTCGCCTCGAGCATCTCAAAAAGACAACATTTATTACATTTACCATTATCACTGAAAGAGGCAGAGGTGTAGCTAAACATCTGACACAGAGAGCACACCAGAGGAGAAGGGGAAGGAGAGCTAGTAGCCATAGCTAGTGGCTAACCCGAAGCTAAAACAAACACCGATGAAAGGTGAACAGAAGCTAAAGAGGATGATTAGGTGACACTGAGTGTGCACACAGGTGCAAGAGGCTTGTTAAACAGAAGTGAGAGATGACGGTAGATGGAAAAAAGTGATTAAAATACAATTAAAGGCAATAATCCTCAGGAGATTGAGAAGAGCTAACCACAGAGCCACAGAGCAAACCACACGGACAGCCAGCAACACAGGAAGTGACAATACGTTACCACAGGAAGCGTCCAATTCCACACCAGTAAAAATTATTATTATTATTATTATTATTATGGGGCAGCGCGGTGGTGGAGTGGTTAGCACTGCGGCAGCACAGCAACTCACCCTTGGCCGGGGGATCCTGGGTTTGATCCCATCCCCTGACCAACAGTGATATGTGTAGAGTTTGCATGTTCTCCCCATGTCTGCTTGGGTTTACTCCGGGATTTCTCCGGTTTCCTCCCACATGCCAAAAACATGCAAGTTAGGTTAATTGGCATCAAACTGGGGATTCTAAATTGTCCTTAGGTATGACTGTGAGAGTGAATGGCTGTCTGTTTCTCTGTGTTGGCCCTGCGATGGACTGGTGATCTGTCCAGGGTGTACCCTGCCTCTCGCCCAAAGATGCTGGGATAGGCTCTAGCCCCCCTGCGACCCAAAAAGGATTAAGCGGAAGAAGATGAATGAATTATTATTATTACCTTGGCATTTGTTCGGAGAGCAAAGTAAGAATTTCATTGCTCAGGAAATGTAACATTTCTTAACTGTGCACATGATAATAAAACCTTTGAATTTTGAATGATAGCCCCTCCCCCCCAAGGGCAGATACCAGACGACCTCAAACAGACACAAAATGACTCTCCCAGGGTGGGCGGTGGGGGAAAGGTATCGTTTCTACAAGTTTGGACACGCTGTCTAACTTTGTCTTCGGCCCGGCCCTCGCCCGCTCCATGGAACGCACCCGGGCCACAGCTGACAGGAAGCGGGTACCTGCACCCAAGTACATCGTGGGTCAGCAGGTCTGGTTAGCGGCGAGCCAGATCCTGCTCAAGAAGAAGTCCAAGAAGCTGTCCCCCCACTTCCTGGGCCCCTGTTATCTCTTGGGTGATCAACGATATGTTGGTTCAGCTCAAATTGCCACCGACCCTGCGGGTGGACCTGACTTTCCACATCTCTCACATTAAGTCCCTCTTGGCCAGCTCTCTCTGCCTCCCCCAACCCCCCCAAACTGCCTCCTTCTCCCTGGATCATTGACAGTCACCCCGCCTACACGGTCCACCGGATCCTGGATGTTTGCCGTTGTGGCCGGGGTTGGCAGTACCTGGTGGATTGGGAGGGCTACGGTCCGGAGGAACACTCCTGGGTTCCCTCTGCTAGGGTCCTGAATAAGAAGATGCTTCGGGCCTTCCACCAAGCTCACCCGGAGAAGCTCTCTGGACTGCCAGGAGGCGCTCCTAGAAGGGGGGGCCCTGTCATGGGCAGCGAGAGCGCTCCCCTTCCGTCCCGTCTCACTTTCATTAATTCATCACGGCACCTGAAGCAGAAGAAGCACCTGCACCCGCTCATCAGCCAGTGTACTTAAAGAGGCTCTCTCCGCGCATTCAACACTGGCTCGTCTGGGTATACTGCCCCAACAAAGACAAGCAAGTATCGTTTCTACAAGTTTGGACACGCTGTCTAACCTTGTCTTCCTCTCGCCTTCAGGTTGCTGCCATTGTGCGGTTGTGTCTCCAGGACTGTGCGCGCTCTACTGCCACATCTCCATTATTCCTCGGCTTCCAAGTAACTTGAGTAGCTTTTCATTTACATCTAATATTTACATCTTAATTTACATCTTTTTTCTTTCCGGTTCCGGTTCCGCCACACAAGTCGGCTGCCTGTTGCAACAGCCTTTTTTTTTTTATCTTCCTTCTTCTTTCTACACCTTTCACTCTGTATGTATATCACGGACGCACGGATCGCCCCGGGGGTCTCCCGGGTCGGCGGACGGAGCCACGGTTTGCAGCGGGAGACGTTACAGCGGGGAGGAGCTAGTGCTAGCTAGCACTTGGCCGCCGCCCGGTGCTAATGGGAAACTCGACATACCGGGAGCTGTAGCGAAAACGAAGCGGGTGCCGGGCTGGAGTTTAGGCGGCGTGAAAGAAATATAAGACAGAATAATAAAGAGCGATGGCAAGAACCAAGCAGACCGCCCGTAAAATCTACTGGAGGAAGAAGCCCCCCAGGAGACAGCTAGCCACAGGGCTGCTCGGAGAGGCGCTCTGGCCACCGGCAGAGTGAAGAGGCCTCGCCGTCACAGGTCCGTGGCTCTGAGAGAGATCCGTCGCTACCAGAAATCCACGGAGCTGCTCATCCGTAAGCTGCCCGTCCAGCGCCTGGTGAGGGAGATCGCTCAGGACTTCAAGACCGTCCTGCGTTTCCTGAGTTTCGCCGTCATGGCTCTGCAGGAGACCAGCGAGACCCACCTGGTGGTCTCTTCTTCGCTAAGGGGGTCACCATCATGCCCAAAGACTTCCAGCTGGCCCGCTGCATCCGCGGAGAGAGAGCTTAGACTTTCTGCTGCACATCCACCAGCCATAATGCTCTGCACTGTGTGTCTATATATATACATTTATAGTAATATGGACATATGTTTACTAGATGTTGTTTTTTCTTGCCTTCTGATTGTTGCTCTGAGTGTTGCTATCCCTATGCTGTTGCAATCCTGGAATTTCCCCATTGTGGGACTAATAAAGGCTTATCTTATCTTATCTTATCTTATCTTATCTTAATAGTTCTGCTGAAGTAATGAATTTGGGCTTGTTTCATTGAGATATGTGCTCAGCTGAAGGGAAAAGCATTAAAGTGACACTTTTCCAAAAACAGTTTTTTTTTCTTGTTAACATGTCTGTAACGTGTTTTTCATGATTTACAAGACATATCAAGAGTGAAATCGCTCAAATGTCTCATATCTCTGTGTTTTTGTTGTGGTGCTGGCACATGGGTAGTGTTGAGCCATTCAGGACACTCTGGCCTAACTGATGTTATCTTCCAAACTAGTTAACATTTTTAAACAAACTACTCTGAAAATTTGACCCAAATTAAGATGGGTTTTTACCATTAAACTGATTTTCAGGACCGATAAGGACCTGAACTTAATTAGTACTTTTTCTAGTCTCAAAGACCTTCGCTAGTACTAACCCTCTATTCTAAGGGCCTATAGGAGACAGATACCAAGGGACAATTTAGATTGACCAGCTAACCTAACATGCATGTCTTTGGATTGTGGGAGGAAACCCACACAGCACAGGGAGAACATGCAAACTCCACACAGAAAGGCTCCTACCCCTGCCAGCCTGGGGATTTGAACCTGGAACTATCTAGCTGTTAGGCAACAGTGCTAACCATTGCACCACTGTGCTGTGTGATGCAGTTTCAGTCATTATCCTGGACCACTGTGCATACAATTGGGCATGTCCTTCAACCGGTAAGTCTTTTTTATCACAGGATTTATTCTGATAATGTAGTGCTAGCCACCATTACCCTTGTGTTATGTGGTTTGGCCTAGTAATCACCAATTCTGGTGATTGGGGAGGAGATTTTGACATGAAACTTTAAGACAGTGAATTTTTTTTTTTTTATAAAAGAAAGGGCATAAGATACCATTTTAGACAATTTTTTTTATGGGGGATTTATATTCACCGGAGTATGTCCTTAAAGTTTTGCTCCTTTGACCAGGTGACGGTAAGCTACATAATGTTATCTAATTTCAGTCACAGCCATAATTTTTAAAAATTATTTGTTCACTCACATAGATTGAATAGAATAGGCTTTATTGTCATTGTACAGTTGCACAGCACAACGAAATTGTGGGTGTTCCACTAGGTTACTGCGCAATAAAGTAAGTGAGAAGAATTTGAAATAAAACAGTTACAGAACACACGATTAACCATATGACTGAGGTAAAGGTAAAAGTGA
Source organism: Pholidichthys leucotaenia (assembly GCA_020510985.1). Taxonomy (NCBI): domain Eukaryota; kingdom Metazoa; phylum Chordata; class Actinopteri; order Cichliformes; family Pholidichthyidae; genus Pholidichthys; species Pholidichthys leucotaenia. Next base: position 259,866,453 of record CM035843.1, read on the forward strand.
AAATAACAAATAGCCCATTGGTATATACACAGGTATAGTAGTGGTTTCACGGGCGGAACTATGTACATAAGAGTGCAGGGTGCAGAATACAAAATAGAGTAAAATGGCCCAAGGATTATGGAAAATATGTACAGTAGTGATTTCACGGATGGGTCAATATACATGAATGTGAGGAGTGCAAAGACACGTGAATTATAGGATAATTAAAAGGTCCTCAGTCTGTGCATGTGAGCGTTCAGAGGGAGGGGGTAGGGGCCTCTGACTGTTTGCAGTTCGGATGGCCGAGGGGAAGAAACTGTTTGTCAATCTGGAGGTGTGGACCTGATCGAGTCTGAACCGTCGTCTAGAGGAAGCATGTCAAACAGGTGGCGGGCGGGATGTGAGGGGTCTCCTGTGATGGCTTTGATCTTTCTGAGACAGGAGGATCTGGAGATGTCTTCCAGGGAAGGCAGAGGGCCGCAGATAATTTTTTGGGCAGTGTTGATAACCCTCTGAACAGCCTTCCTTTCTCAGCCGTGGAGCCGGCGCACCACTCACACCCAGACAGTAGGTGAGCACGCTCTCCACTGAGCAGCGATAGAAGGCAGCAGCAGCTTCTGGTCCAGGTTGTCTTCCTCAGGACATGGAGGAAGTGCAGCCACTGCTGGGATTTCTTCACCAAGGCCTTGGTGTTGACAGTCCAGGAGAGTTCAGAGGAGAGTGGGTGCCCAGGAACCTGAAGGCGGGGACATTTTCCCACACGGTCGCATTTGGGGGGGGGGGGGGTGGGGATCCTGTCTGTTCTTCCTGAAGTCCAGAATGAGTTCTTTGGTTTTTTGGACATTCAGTTCCAGGTTGTTTGCTTTGCACCACAGCAGCAGATTCTCTACCTCCACCCTGTACTGTATGTCTTCTCATCATTGTCGGTGATGAACCCAACCAAGGTGGTATCATCCATGTATTTCACGATGACGATGGTTGGGTGGGTTGGAATACAGTCAAAGGTGTACAGGGAGTACAGTAGAGGGCTTAGCACGCAGGCTTGGGGGAGCCGGTGCCGAGGGACAGTGTGGAGGAGTTGTGGGGGCCAAGTCTTACTGTGGGTAGTTGGTGAGAAAGTTCTTTATCCAGGAGCAGGTGGTGGTGGTGGTGGGGGAGATCTGGAGAGATCCAGTTTGTTGATCAGGATGTCTGGGATGATGGTGTTAAAAGCCTGAGCTGTAGTCCACGAAGGGCCCAACCCAAAGAGCATTCCCCTCCCTAGATGACTGTATAATTGTAAACAAGGATAAAAAGTTACTTCTTGTAAAGCAGGCCAAAGTTGGTCTCTGAACATGCTGTGTTAGTTGTGTGATAAAAGAGAAACATGCCTGTCTGCATCTTACCACATGTTTTATCATACCATGACATTTTCTCATGCTTGTGTGTATGGTGTAAGGGGTTAAAAATAGAAATAATAGTTTCATTTGATTATCTGAATTCAGAAGGGACTGCAGTCAACAGTAATTATCCATTCCATTATCTCTTACACACTAACCTGTGTGGTGTGTGTGTGTGTGTGTGTGTTTTTTTTTCTTTACAAGGACAACCAAGAGTTCGAGGCCAGCCTTGAAATGTAAGTGATGAAACTGCTATCGATGGTGAACGTCTGGCCCCTCCATCTGACTACTGGATGGCTACCATTGTGGTGGAGGAACAAAAGGATATTCCAAGGTGCTGTCCTTTGCTGATGGATCTCAACCTGAGCTACTGCAAGAAACGTAAATACACTTTTGAATTTTTCAGAAGGTGTTTCCTTGACCTTGATGGAGCTGAAGCAGTGCAGAAAGTCATTGAGTCTCAAGAACAATATTTTCTAAAGAGTCCACCTGTTTCTAAACACTGTCACAATTTGCTCAGATGACATTGTTTTGTATTTGGAAGTCAACTGAAAAGGCAATGAAAAAGTAAATTGAGAATGTTTCTCTGTCAGGTTAGTTTTTGATATGCTTTATGTTCAATAAATTTTAACTTGAAAGTTGACAAAACAAAGATGTTTAAAGAAATTGTCATGTCCTGGTGAGCGCTCGCCCCATCCTTCCCGTTTTTCTCCCCAGACTATCAACACCTGGGAGATGAGATGCACCTGCTGCCTCTTATCAGCCAGCGGTTATAAGGGTCTGCTCTTCAGTCCCTCAGTGCTGGCTCATTTGGGTACACTGCCTCACCTAACGACACAAGTATAACGTTATTCCATTAAGTGACGTTTCTGCACTCACCTTCTCTCTCCTCCTTTTTCTTCTCAGGTTGCTGCCTCCAATGTGGGTGCGTCTCTGGGGACTGCGTGTGCTCACCTGCCCCATCATCCACACTCAGCTGCAATCATCTCCACCTGGTCAGGCACCACCAACCCGGTCCCTCATCACATCACAGCTAGTTTCATCCTGCTGGTTCGTCTCTCCCCACTGGGGTCCCGGTTGGATCGCCTGTTCGGCCCAAGTAAGTGGTTATTTGTGTATTACACTTCCCTGTCTTCATTCCTCTTCTAACAGCTCTCATCTCTCCCCCCACAGGCCACTTCCTCTTGCGAGTGACATTTTCTGTAGCTGTGCTCCGCTGATCTCGAAATTTAATAAATTTGCTAACGTGGTTTTTGTGTCCTGTGTGTTCCTTTGCTGCTGCATTCTGCACGGGAGCTGTCTAGTAAATATTCATGACAGAACGAGCCAACCAGAACTTTGGCTCAGCAAGTGCAGCAGCCTCGGAACATGCAGCTCTCGACTGCTTAGATGCGACCGAGAGGCAGGTGGCCGAGCTTACCCAGAAGCTGCAGAAATTATGAGGATGCTGGGCACGGTCACTAAGCATTTGGCTAGCCCGGCATCTCTGGGCCCTCCCGCTCCGCCTGCTCCCAATGTTCATACTACCGTTCGCCTTACCACCTCCGTTCCCACTCCTGCCCCGTATGCGGGGGAGGTAGGGAAATGTAGAGAATTTTTATGTCAAGTATGGCTGTATCTGGGGCAGGTGTGGGGGGAGTACCCAGATGACACTGCTAAAATTCATTTTATGACTCTTCTGCTTTGGGATCGGGCCCTCAGTTGGGCACGGTCCATTCTCGACAGCTCAGAGGGGAGCAGTTACACATTTGAGTGATTTGTGATCAATTTCACCTGCACGTTTGACCGTACGGAGAGTCAAGGGAACATCATGAGCCGCCTGCTGTCTCTCCGCCAGGGGGCTCAGTCTGTGGCTGAGTTCTTGGTGGAATTTCAGGATGAAGTGGTGGACTTGGGGTGGAACGAGGTTGCCCTTTGCAGCGCGTTCCTCCACGGTTTAAACCCACACCTCTGCGACGACCTGCATGCAGTTCCTGACTCTCTGGACGGCCTAATTGATCAGGCTGTTGGTTTAGACAACCGTTACCGTGAGCATGCAAGAGAGCGTCAGTTCTCCTTTCGTCTGCCCGCCGTGTGGGCACCCATCACATCTACTGACACAGGGAAAGCTGGTTCTTTCTCCGAGCCGATGGCACTCGGTCGGTCAAATTTAACCGACGAAGAGCGTCAACGGAGGAGAAAAGCCGGCGCATGCAGGTACTGTGGTTCCTTGAAGCACGTGCGACACGAGTGCCCCCTGGCGCCAAAAAGACGCGGCCCGTCAGCAGCCATGGGGGGTCTGACGGGCGGGACTGAGCTTAATTCCCCCGGTAATTTCTCTATTTCAGCCCTTGTTCAATTACCGGGGGTCAAGAGGAGGGCTTTGGCGTTAGTGGATTCAGGGGCGGAGCAGAATTTCATCTCCTCCCAGCTCGTTCGGGAGATGGGTATTCCCACCCAAAAACTGCCCAGAGCCCAGAACGTCACCACCTTATCTGGCCAAAATACCCCACTAGTCACTGAACGCACGGCACCCATCGCTATCCTTCTTTCCGGGAACCATCGGGAAGAACTTTTGTTCTATATTTTCCCAAATTCATCCTCTCTGATGGTCCTTGGCTACCCGTGGCTCTGGAGGCATAACCCCATTATCAATTGAGCACAAAACTCTATTTCCTCCTGGAGCCCGTATTGTTTGGCTTCCTGTTTGAGTTCGGCCAAGTGTTCGTTGTCTCTCCCCATTTGCTCTCCTCCAGCCAAGCCGCCGGACCTCAGCCTTGTCCCCAAGGTCTATCACGACCTGGGGGAGGTCTTCAGCAAGTTGAGAGTGTTGTCACTTCCTCCTCACCGCTCTTATGACTGTGCTGTGGAGCTCCTCCCGGGGACACGGCTGCCATCTAGCCAACTCTACAGCATTTCCAGTCCAGAGAGAGAGGCTATGGAGAGATACATTAAGGACTCTCTGAATGCCGGCCTTATTCGGCCATCATCGGCTCCTCTTGGGGCGGGTTTTTTTTTCATTGGAAAGAACAAGTCATTGTGCCCATGCATTGACTACCGGGAGCTCAATGCGATCACACTGAAAGATAAATATCCTCTGCCCCTGATCAATTCCGCATTTGAGCTCCTTCAGCGCGTGCATTAAATTAGATCTTCGCAACACCTATCATTTAATCCGTATTCGCGAAGGAGATGAGTGGAAGATGGCCTTTAAGACTCATATGGGGCAATTTGAGTATTTGGTCATGCCGTTTGGGCTCACTAACGCCCCCGCTGTCTTCCAGCGGCTCATAAATGACATCCTTTGCGATATGATTAATCAGTTTGTTTTCGTCTACCCAGATGATATATTAATCTTTTCCCGCTCACCAGAGGAACATGAAATCCATATGAGAGCCATGTTACAATGGCTCTTAGAGAACCAACTCTTTGTAAAAGCTGAGAAGTGTGAGTTCACCACGAGTTGCACCTCCTTTCTGGGCTTCATTGTGGCAGAGGGGGAGCTGATAGCCAACCCGGCCAAGGTGAAGGCTGTGCTTGACTGGCCCACACCCTACTCCCATAGGGAGCACCAGCATTTCCTGGGGTTAGTGAATTTTTATCGCAGGTTCATCCAGAACTACAGTGGGGTAGCACAGCCCCTTACATAGTTGACCTCCATTAAGGTACCATTTCGCTGGTCTGAAGCAGCTGAACGGGCCTTTTCTAAATTAAAAGGCCTGTTCTTGGAAACACCCATCCTGGCACAGGTCGACCCTCAGCTCCAGTTTATCCTCGATGTGGACGCTTCTGATTCAGGGGTGGGCGCTGTCCTTTCACAGCACTCGTCCTCCAACCAGAAGCTCCACCCGTGCGCGTTTCTTTATCTCGGTGGCTCACGCCAGCCGAGAGGAATTGCAACATTGAGGATAGAGAGCTCCTAGACATTAAGTTGGCATTTGAGGAGTGGAGGCATTGGCTGGAGAGGGCTGTTCACCCCATAGTCGTGTGGACCAACCACAAGAACCTAGAGTATCTGCGGTCGGCCCACTGGGCCTTATTTTTCCATAAGTTTAATTATACCATCGCCTATAGGCCTAGCTCTCGGAACATCAAACCAGATGTGCTCTCCTGCCAGTTTGATTCTGAGCAGGTAGCCCCCCCGTCCCTTCCCCAGCCTATCGTTCCAACCTCCTGTGTTCTTGGAGCCCTTACTTGGGGCATTGAGCAGAGGGTCCGATGGGCCCAGGCCCAGGAGCCTGGACCAGCGGGATGCCTCCATAACCAACTGTTTGTTCCTGCCACCCTCTGCAGTGATGTAATCCACTGGGGCCACACCAGCCGCTTCGCCTGCCACCCTAGGATCTCCTGCACCATCATCCTAGTCCGGCGGGTGTTTTGGTGGCCCACACTGTGGCAGGACGTGCAGGAGTATGTCAAAGCCTGTCAAAACTGCACCCGGGGCAAATCTGACTCCCCCCCTCCCCCGGGTGGTCTTCTGCATCCCCTGCCCATCCCTGGTCACCCCTGGTCCCACATAGCCCTCGATTTTGTGACTGGACTGCCCCTCTCCCACGGGAAGTTGGTCATCCTCACTATAGTCGACCGCTTCTCCAAAGCTGTTCACCTGGTTGCCCTGCCCAAACTCCCCTCCGCCTCATAGACTCCTGAGCTCCCCACCTCTCATGTCATTCGTAAGCATGGCATCCCCCTCAACATTGTGTCTGACCGGGGCCCTCAATTCGCGTCGCAGGCCTGGAAGTCCTTCTGCCGCAAGTTGGGCACCTCAGTCAGCCTCACATCTGGGAACCTCCCGCAGAGCAATGGGCAGGCTGAGCGTGCCAACCAGTCCTTGGAGGCCACTTTCAGGTGTGTAGCAGCCGAGAACCCGTCAGCCTGGAGCACGCACCTGAGTGCATGCTCCAGGTTGACGGGTTCTCCTCATAATCGGTTGTCCAAACTGACAGGCTGATCGATAAGACCGTCCAGAAAGGAGGGAAAGGCATGAACCGCCAGGTCATCGCAGAGGTTGGCATTTAAACCCTGAAGAAAGATGCTGCGTAACGTGATGTCATTCCAGCCAGAGTCCTCCACGATGACCCGAAACTCCACAGAGAAGTCGGCAGCAGACTGGCTTCCCTGGTGGAGAGACATAAGGCGCCTCATGATATTGCCCTAACTCTCCATTCGGTCAAACGTACAGGAGAATTCACCTATAAATCTATCAAATGTGTAATTAGGACCCTCCGTACTATCGAGAATGGACTGAGCCCAACTAAAGGCTCGATCTCGCAGCAGGAGGGTCATGAAATGAATTTTGGATGTGTCGTCCGGAAACTCTCCGCCCACCTGGCCCAAATAAAGTTGAACATGACAAAGGAAACCCCTGCATTTCCCCACCTCTCCCGCGTATGAAACAGGTGAGGGAACGGAGGTTGTTCGGCAGATGGTGGAAGAAGGGAGGATCTGGACGAGACATATGAGCCAAATGATCGGTGACTGCGCTCAGCTGCTGCGTAATAATCTGCAGCTGCTGTATGAGCATGGCCACCTGCCTTTCTGTGGCGTCGAGGTGGTACAAAGCGGAGTGTTCTGCTGATGCAGCCCCCGCTGAGCTCATGTTCTGGCTGGCTCGTTCTGTCATAAAGAAAGAATGGTCAGCTCACGCACAGGGTGCTACACCAGAGAAAACATACACAACACAGAGAAGCTATACTTAGATAATTTATTAATCCAAAAGGTCTGCACAGTTAGGGGAAAAAAACGTCACTCGACAGAGGAAGACTCAGCCTGTGGGGAGGAGACGAGAGCTAATTAATAGGAGGAGGGAGATCAGGAAGAGTGGAAAACAAATTGCCACTTACGTGAGTTGAGTACCCGGCAAAGGAGGAGTACCCGGCAAAGAAACCCAGCAGAAATAGACAAACCAGCGGGATGAGGCTGGCAGTAAGTAGGGAAAGAAAGGAGCTGGAGATGGTGTCTGACCGGGTGGAGACAGGTAGCTGAAGCAGAGGTGAGGATGATGGGGCTGGTGAGCACACAATGATCCCCGGAGATGCACCGCACAGATGGCAGCAACCTGAGCGGAGAAAAAGAGAGAGAAATTAATTTCGGCTTCCTCAAGTTTAGTACAAAAGGCACTTGCTCATTGTAGGCAGTATACCCAATGAGCCAGCGCTGAAGCATTCAGATGATGGTCCTTTTATGCGCTGGCAAGGCAGAGGCAGCAGGTGCGTCCACTCATGCAGGTGTAGTGATTACCTGCGGAGTCGGGGAGTCTCTCACAGGAAAGGAGGAGGCATGCACTCACTTGAACATGACAATATAGACTAGTTTATGATGCTATTTGGGGGAAGGGGGGTTCTCTCCTTTTTCCAGGTTATAGGGAGACATAAATCTATCTATACTTCTTTTTAAACCCAAAAAACAGACATAAAAATTTTTTCAAAATAATAACATTAATGGCCATTTTTCCCATGGATTTTTGTGCTAAACCTTATTTATATAAAGTATTTCAAAAAATAAACATCTCCTATTCTGTTCTTGTAATATGATAGTTAGTATTTTGCTATATATTTGTCAGATGCAGTTAAATCTGTAGCTTTCACTTTAAATTAGGATATTGTTGTCATCCTGCAGCATGTTTACCTGAGGGAAGTCTGCATGTTGGCTGAGTTTCATATAAATCAATCAAGCACACAAACTTTCATTATATAACACTTTTCAGACAGTTAGCTCAGAAGTGATAGGGAAATAAAACTGTAAATAGAAAGCAAGAAAAAAAAATACAAGCTAATGTAAGTAAAATGAATGACATTTGGATAAATTCTCCTAGATTATAACTGAAACTATACTGAATAATAAACACTGAAGACTGTGAAAATTACAGTACAGTCAAAATAATAATGAAGTACTCATGAATAAAAGAAATAAGAACAAAACCCACCCACCAAGGTTAAAGATTTCTTTCCACATCAAATGTAAAGGTAAGTTTTTGAATAATCTTGCTAACAAACAAAGGCCAATCACGTGACCATGTTACTACATATGAGCATAACTAAATCTGATGTTGGACTAGACCAGAATTTACAGACAAATGTGTATATATGAGATTTCTTAATACAGTTTAGCTTGAAGAAAATGGACTCACCATCTAGGCCTCTTAAGTAGTATTCTCAAAGCATCATTACAGTCTATCTGTTGCCTCTGCAGTTATACTATACTAGACAGCTTGCTCACTTCAACTTTTTAAAATACTGTTAAGCGCAAGTGTTGATTGGAGATCGAGGAGGAGGAGTGGGGGGGTGTTAGGAGGGAGAGAGAGAAAAGGAAAGGTAGGATGTTAAATATAGGGACTATGACTGGTAAAGGCAGAGAGTTGGCTGATATGATAGAGAGAAGAAAGGTAGATATACTGTGTGTTCAAGAAACCAGATGGAAGGGAAGCAAGGCTAGGAGCAGTGGAGGAGGATTTAAACTGTTCTACCATGGTGTAGATAGGAAGAGAAATGGAGTGAGAGTAATCTTGAAGAAAGAGTATGTGAAGTGTGTTCAGGAGGTAAAGAGGGATTCAGACAGAATCATGAGGTTGAAGCTAGAAGTCAAAGATGTGATGTTGAATGTTGTCAGTGTGTATGCCCCACAAGTTGGATGTCAGGTAGACGAGAAAGGGGAATTCTGGAGTAAGTTGGATGAAGTGGTAGAGTGTGTTCCCAGGGGGAGAGAGTGGTGATTGGAGCAGACTTTAATGGACATGTAGGTGAAGGGAACAGAGGTGATGAGGAGGTCCTGGGTAGGTATGGTCTTAAGGAGAGAAATGTGGAAGGACAGATGGTTGTGGATTTTGCTAAAAGGATGGAAATGGCTGTAGTGAACACATACTTCAAGAAGAGAGCAGAACATAGGGTGACTTACAAGAGTGGAGGAAGGTGCACACAGGTGGACTACGTCTTATGCAGAAGGAGAAATCTGAAAGAGAGAGGAGACTGCAAGGTGGTGGCAGGCGAGAATGTAGCTAGACAACATCGGATGATAGTCTGTAGGATGACTTTGCAAAGCAAGAAGAGGAAAAGAGTGAAGGCAGAGCCAAAGATTAAGTGGGGGAATTTACAGAAGGAAGAAGGTCGCACAGAGTTCAGGGAGGAGTTTATACAGGCTCTGGGTGGTAGGGAAGAACTGCCAGATGACTGGGAAAGTACAGCAAAAGTATTGAGGGAAACGAGTAGAAAAGTATGTGGTGTATCCAGTGGACAGAGGAAGGAAGACGAGGAGACTTGGTGGTGGAATGAGGAGGTGCAGGAAAGTATCCAAAGGAAGAGGTTAGCAAAGTGGGAAAGTCAGGGAGTGAGATTGTCAGGGAGATGAAGAAAGTAGACAGGAGTATTTGGAATCTAGGTGCACTGCAAGAGAGGTGACAAAGGCAAAGGATAAGGCATATAGTGAGTTGTATGAGAGGCTGGACACTAAGGAAGGAGAAAAGGTGTCGTATTGACTGGCTAGACAGAGAGATAGAGCTGGAAAGGATGTACAGCAAGTTAGGTTGATTAAGGAAAGAAATGGTAATGTACTAACAAATGATGAGAGTGTGTTGAAAAGGTGGAAGGAGTACTTTGAAGAGCTGATGAATAAAGAAAATGAGAGAGAGAGGAGGATGGACGAAGGAAAGATGGTGAACAAGGAAGTCCCAAGGTTTAGGAAGGCGGAAGTGAGAGCAGCTTTGAAGAGGATGAAGAATGGAACCGCGGACGGTCCAGATGACATACCTGTGGAGGTATGGAGACGTTTAGGATAGATGGCAGTGGACTTTTTAACCATATTGCTTAACACAATCTTGGAGAGTGAGAGAATGCCTCAGGAGTGGAGAAGAAGTGTTTTGGTACCAATTTTCAAGAACAAAGGTGATGCTCACAGCTGTAGTAACTACAGAGGCATAAAGTTGATCAGCCACACTATGAAGATATGGGAATATAGTTGTTGAAGCCAGGTTGAAGAGGTGACAATCAGTGAGCAGCAGTATGGTTTCATGCCAAGAAAGAGTACTACAGATGCAATGTTTGCTCTAAAGCCCATTTTCCACTAGTACGCACTCAGCCCAACTCACTTCGACTCGGCGCACTTTGTAGGCTTTTCCGTTAGTACCTGGTACCTGGTAACAGGTACTTTTTCCGTATCTATTCCGCTGGAGTTCTGACCGTGCTGAGTCGGGCTGAAAATGTGACGTCAACAGACTGCAGGCCACTGATTGGTCAGGGCGTAACGTCATGAGAGCAATGTCTGAAGGCTGAATTCAGAATCTCAAAATGCCATTTGCAAAGATTCGTCTGAGAGCTGGCAAGCAAGCGTCAGTATAACAACAACAGAATGGCTTCACAGAAATCAGACCCACAGAAATCAACACCGTGATCCAGTAGAGTTTTCTGTGCCTTTCGGCTGATGAGAGAATCCAGAGGCAACTAGACGGAGCTACCCGAAATGAATTTTCCGGCCGCGGGAGCACCCAGCTTCAGCAGTTGAAAGACATGATATTCGGATATAGAGGATGGTGAGTGATGTGATATGATGTGATATTATGCATCTTTTACGTTATTTATCCCAGCAGTGGAAAGTTCACTTTGAACAGACCACAACACCGTCGCTTGTGTGCAGATAATGAGCTAGCTAGTTAGCCGTCAATGCTAACTCCGTGCTCTCCTATTTTGCGCTTGTGTTGACAATATCTGATGAAATAAGCTAGTTGTAATCCTGGTGAAAAGGGTGTTTTTTTACATGTTGCACTTTCGTACTGTGCATGTACTTAAGTTGTGTGTATTTGCGTTCTAGAGTCGGACCAGCATCTGCTTTGACGACACGACACAGCAATGTATTATGAGTGGTAAGCCATATTAAAGTTGCACACCCCGTTGTTTACAGTAGTGGTGGACAAAGTACTGAAATCCTTTGCTTTTTAAGTTAAAGTATGGATAAAGTGCCAGCACCAAAACTAAAGTAGCACAATTTCCACTTAATATGAAAGGGACTGAACTGAGATTTATTTGATTGTGTGAATATTAATTACAGAATAATTGAAAATGAATGGCATAGCCACTGTAAAATAAACCACTTGTTTATTTATTTATTTATTTTGTCAGATCACTTGTGTGATCCTTTGTGAGTTATATTCATAAGAGTGTATGTTGCACTTTGGGGAATGGGAGTTGTTCAGTCATCATTATAATTTAGTTTAAATGTGTTGTTTATAGTCTATCATCAATAAACTCATACAATATTATAATAACAGGACACATTACAAATATTTGAGACCCACTGTAGTGCTTCCTTTTATATTTTAGCAATACAAGTACAAAACACCACCCGCTCTTGAAGCCAGGGCGACACAGCGGTGACAGACCAGTGGCTAAACTTTTGATATAAATTACATATTTTGACTGAGCGACTCCATACTTGGGGATGCACACCCTCAGTTATTCTATGATTCGGTGGTGGCATCAGCCATTACACTTGGAGTGGTCTGCTGGGGCAACGACATCACGGCAGCTGACAGGAAGAGACTGAACAGACTGATTAAGATGGTTAGCTCTGTCCTGGGGCAGCGCCTCGACCCAATGGAGGAGACAGGAGAGAGGAGGATGGTGGCTAAGCTGTCATCTCTGCTGAAGTCCGAGTCCCACCCCATGCAGGACACATTGAACGCACTGAGGAGCTCATTTAGCGGTAGGCTGCATCATCCTAGATGCGCGACCGAGAGGTTTCACAGGTCCTTCCTACCTACGGCTGTCAGACTTTATAACCTAAGCAGGGCTGCCCGTAGAGGTTGTAAAAAAAAGCAACTTTATGACCTAATAAGCATTGAATGCATAAGTCGCAACAAACTTGCACAATAATGGTCCCCTCCATTACACAACTAGGACAATATCAGTCGCTACAGAGGGTGACAACTAGGCTGACTCAAATACAAAATATGCTGTATGGGTACATATTCATACTAGGTGGGGTAACTGAATTGACCATTATGCTGTTTATTCCATATAGCTACAATGCTCCGCACTGTGTATATATATTTATATATTTATGTGTACATATGCATATTCACTGCTCTTTTTTATCTTATCTGCTAAATTTTTGCTCTGAGTGTTACTATCCCTGTGCTGTTACAATCCTGGAATTTCCCCACTGTGGGACTAATAAAGACTTATCTTATCTTATCTTATCTTATCTTGTCTTAAAGTACTAGATTCTATTCAGGTGAAGGTATCAACTCATTCTGATTGCTGAGGCCACAGTAAAAACAAATGATTTTAAACATAACCCAGCCCCTGTAAAATCTATTTTACTGAAGTGCAGTTACTGTACATGAAAATTGTGGTTAAATACAACAACAAAGTACTTCATTGTCACATTCCAAAACTAGCTTTTAGCAACAAGTGTATTTCCCAAATATGTTTTAAACTTGCTTTAATTAACCATCACCTCTCATGACGTGTTAAATTCTTGACAGCTCACGCGCACGATACCAAACATAGGATGGAACCACTTTGAGGGGCACGTTTGACAGCTTTTATTAAATGGCAAAATAACAGTGCACAGCTACAGAAACAGTCACTCGCCAGAGGAAATGGACCTGCGGAGAGAAGACGAGAGCCATGAGCTGAAGAGTAGAGCAAGGGGAAAATGGACGAGCCAAATTGCCACTTACTTGGGAAATCCAGGGATAACCGGCAGGACCCAGCGGGGAAATAGATGAACCAGTAGGGTAGGAGGGGGGATGGAGCTGATGGTGCCTGACCGGGGAGATGAAGGTGCTGAAGGACAGTGAGGTGGGGCAGGACAGCGCGCGCAGTCCCGGCGACACACCTACACGATGGCAGCAACCTGGGAAGAAGGAAAAAGAGATGGTTAACGGCGTGTTAACGATCGCAATAATATACAGTACAAGCAAGTCCCAACACGGGCAGTATACCCAGACGAGTCAGTGTAGACTGCGTGGAGGGAACCTCCTTAAGTACGCTGGCTGATGAGCGGGTGCAGATGTGTCTTCTATCTCAGGTGCAGTGATGAGTTGAAGAAGGTGAGACCGGAGGGGAGGGGTGCGCTCCCACTGCCCATGACAGGGCCCCCCCTTCTAGGGACACCTCCTGGAGGACCAGAGGGCTTGTCCGGGTGGGCACGGTGAAAAGCCCGGAGCATCTCCTTGTCAAGTACCCGAGATGAGGGCATCCAGGATTGTTCCTGGATTGTTCTTCCGTCCCGTAACCCTCCCAGGAGGTACTGCAGGCCCCGACCCCTGCGGCAGACATCCAGGATTCGCCAAACCATGTGGGCGGGGTGGCATTGATGATGCGGGGGGGGGGGGCTTGGGGGGGGACAAAGAGGACTGGCTGAGAGGGGTATAATATGGCTGATGTGGAAGATGGGGTTCACCCGCAGGGCCGCCGGCAGCTTGAGCCGGACCGATTCGTTGTTGACCACCCGGGCAATGGGGAACGGCCCAAGGAAACTAGGGGACAGCTTCTTGGCATTGTTTTTCAGAGGAATCTGGCTAGCTGCCAGCCAGACTTGCTACCCCATGACGTACTTTGGGGGCCTCTGATCGGCGGCGGCTTGGGGGCATTCTGTTGTGCGGGCCAGAGCAGCCCGAGTAGCTCTCCAAACATGCCGGCAGCGCTGAGCGAAGGCCCCTACGGATGGCACCGAAACCTCCCTCTCGGCCAAGGGAAGGAGGGGAGGCATGTACCCCAATGACACCTCAAACGGGGTCAATCTGGTGGCGGAGGACACTGCAGAGTTCATTGAGTATTCCACCCAGGTCAGGTGCGTGCTCCAGGAAGAGGGATTATCGGCTGCTACGCACTGCAAGGCAGCCTCCAGGGACTGGTTGGCACGCTCCACCTGCCCATTACTTTGGGGATGGTTCCCGGATGAGAGGCTCACCGTCGTCCCTAACGTCCGGCAAAAGGCCCTCCAGACCTGGGACATGAATTGTGGACCCCGGTCAGACACAATGTCCACAGGGATGCTGTGGATCCGGATCACATGTTCATTGAGAAGGACTGCTGTCTCCATGGCCGACGGGAGCTTGGGGAGGGCCACCAGATTGACCGCCTTGGAAAACCAATCCACAATAGTCAAAATGACCGTTTTGCCATGCGAGGAGGACAACCTGGTAACAAAATCCACGGCAACGTGGGACCACAGTAGGCCGGGGATGAGGAGGGGATGGAGGAGTCCCGATGGGGTGGGGAGTCAGTCTTCCCCCGGACGCACGTCTGACAGGCTCTGATGTACTCCTGAATGTTCCGCCGGTGCATTGGCCACCAGAATGCCCGCTCGACAAAATTTATGGTCCGGGCGATGCCAGGATGGCAGGCAAAGCGGCTAATATGGCCCCACTGGATGACGTCGCTGCGGAGGGCGGCCGGGATATACAGACGGGTCCGGGGCCCTACTGACACAGGCTCCTGGGACTTCCGGGTGCCAGGCCAGTACGTGATGGTTCCTCTCGGCTGGCGAAAGCCGCCAGGAGAAATATGCGCATGGGCGAAGCTTCTGATCGGGAGGCGTGCGACAGCACAGCGCCAACCCCCGAATCAGACGCGTCCACCTTAAGGACGAATGGGAGCTGCATGTCGACCTGGGCCAAGATAGGTTTATCAGTGAACTGGCACTATAATTTATTAAATGCCAGTTCAGCTGCCTCAGTCCAATGAAAGGGGACTTTAACCAAGGTCAGCTGCATTAAAGGCAGTGCGATCCCACTATAGTTCCGGATGAACCTGCGATAGAAATTCGCGAACCCGAGGAAGCATTGTAGCTTCCTACGGGAGTGGGGTGTTGGCCAATCCAACACTGCCTTTACCTTGGCCGGATCGGCAATCAGCTCCCCCTCAGCCATGATGAAGCCCAAGAAGGTGGTAGATGGTGTAGAAAACTCACACTTCTCAGCCTTCACAATCAGCTGGTTCTCCAAGAGCCATTGTAAAACGGCTCTCATGTGGACCTTGTGTTCCTCTGGCAAGCGGGAGAAAATCAAAATATCATCAAGGTAGACCAACACGAATTGATAGAGCATATCGCGGAGGACGTCATTAATTAACCGCTGGAAGATGGCAGGGGCGTTAGTGAGCCTGAATGGCATCACTAGGTACTCGAACTGGCCCTGGTGTGTTTTAAAGGCTGTCTTCTATTCGTTGCTCTCGTGAATGCGAATCAAATGATATGCGTTTCTAAGGTCTAACTTGGTGAACACCCATGAGCGCTGAAGGAGCTTGAACACTGAGTTGATTAAAGGCAGAGGGTATTTGTCTTTAATTGTAATAGCATTGAGCTCCCAGTAGTCAATGCACAGGCGCAGTGAGCCATCCTTCTTCCTGACGAAGAAGAACCCGGCCCCGAATGGAGCCGAAGATGGCCGAATAAGACCGGCATTCAGCGATTCCTTTATATACCGCTCCATCGCCTCCCTCTCTGGGCCGGAAATGCTGTACAGCAGGCTGGATGGCAGCCTCGCCCCCAGGATGACATCTATAACACAGTCGTAAGAGCGATGAGGCGACAGCGACAATGCTCTCGACTTGCTAAAGACCTCACCCAAATCGTGATAAGCCCGAGGGACAAGGCTGAGGTCTGGCGGCTCAGCCCGGGAGGGAGAAATGGAGAGCGACAGGGAGCAATCAGCTGAACGCATACAATTGGCCAAACAAAAAGGGCTCCAAGCAGAGATGGTATTCTGAGCCCAGTTAATCGTTGGGTTGTGCTTCTGGAGCCATGGGTAACCTAGAACCACCAGGGAAGATGATACGGGAGGACCAGGAATGCTAGTTCCTCCTGGTGGTTCCGGAAAGAAGGATGGGAATAGACACCGTGCTTAGGGTAACCACCGCGAGCTCGCTGCCGGAGATGGCAGTGACTCTCTGCCTGTGGAGCAATTTACGTGTGGGAATGCCCACCTGCTCCACGAGAGCAGCTGAAACGAAATTACCCTCGGACCCCGAATCAATCAGCGCCTCAACCCTCCTCTCGACCCCCGGCAACTGCACGAGGGCCGAAATACACAATTTACCGGGGGTAGAAGAATAAGTCCCACCCGCCAGACCCCCCACAGTTACTGATGGACTGTATCTTTTGGCTGCCGGCGGCATTCGTCCAGACTGTGGTCAAGCAAACCACAGTACATGCACGCGCCAGCCCTTCACCTTCGCTCCTCGTCGGTGATTTTCCAAGAGAGCTCCATTGGTTCGGGTGAAGACCTGGTGCCGCCAGTCTCAGTAACCGCAGCGGGCACACGCTCGGCGCGCGGACGAGGGATGGGGCCGCGCTCCCTCGCGTGCTCACGGTGTCGATTGTGTAGCCCTACAACCTGATCTATCAGGTCATCAAGAGTCTCCGGGACAGGATGGACCGCCAGTTCGTCACGGAGTTGGTCGCTCAAGCCATGGAGGAATGCGCTGTGTAGAGCAGTCTCATTCCACCCCGACTCAGATGCCACAACCCAGAACTCCACCGAGTATTCGGCTACCGACCGGGTACCCTGGCGGAGAGTCAACAGGCGGCTCATAACATTGCCCTGATGCTCGGTCCGACCAAACGCGCTAGAAAATGTGGCCACCAATTGGCCAATTGGTGTAGCACTTCCGGCGCCACACGAGTAGGCTGCCTTTTGCAACAGTGGATCAATTTCTTCCTATTTCTATTTACTATCTGGCTGTCTTGCTAATCTTTCTGTTTCGGTGACACCTTGATCCATCACAGACACGTAGATCACCCAAATGTCTCCTGAGCCAGCGGACGGATCCACTGTTTCTTGCAGGAGGCAGTACAATAGGGACCAGCTGTTAGCACTTAACCGGCCCACGATGCTAACGCAAAAACTCGACATACCCTGAGAAATAAGACAAAAACGGCATGGATGTCGCGCTGGAACACGACGGCAGGTGAGGAATATAAGGTACAGACCCGCCCTCCCATCTGTTATTATGGGGAATGTACGATCGCTACTAAGAAAAACAGATGAGCTAGCGGCTATCTCCAGCTACAATACCAAATACAGGGAGTGTAGCCTGATGCTATTCACGGAGACGTGGCTAACAGAACTACCAACAGATGCTAACATTGAACTGGAGGGTTTCCACACGGGCAGACCGAACACCAGACAGTGGGAAGGCAAGAGGCGGAGGAGTGATAATGTATGTCAATAACAACTGGTGCAGAAAGGGACATATCACGGTTAAACAACAACACTGCAACAAAGACATGGAGTTGCTAGCTGTCAGCATGCGGCCTACATATCTCCCGAGGGAATACTCACACGTGATCTGCATTGTTATTTATGCAAATCCGACGGCGAACGCTGGGACAGCGCGTGACGTCATCCACTCAGTAACTGACAGGCTGCAGACAGAACACCCAGATGCTCTTCTCCTCATCTCAGGCGATTTCAACCATATTTCTCTGTCTCCCATTCTACCCACATTCACCCAGTATGTCACATGCCACACTAGAAACAATAAAACACTGGACTTATTCTATGCAAACACTAAGGAGGCGTACACCTCATTACCACTCCCCCCCACTCGGGAGATCGGATCACAACTTGGTTCATCTCCTGCCGGTGTACAAACCCCTAGTGCACAGACAACCTCCGGTCATGCAAACAGTGAAGTTATGGTCTGAGGAGGCAATGGACGCTCTAAAGGACTGTTTTGAAACCACTACCTGGGAGCAGCTCTGCGATCCACATGGTGAGGACATTGATGGCCTCACTCACACCATCACGGACTACATCAGCTTCTGTGTGGACAACACCATACCCACCAAGACCATACGGTGTTGCTCGAACAACAAACCCTGGATCAACCCTGAGATAAAAACACTTGTGCGAGAGAAGAAGATGATCTTCAGGTCGGGGAACAGGGAGATGCTGAAGCCCGTACAGAGGGAGCTGAGGAGGAAGATCGGAGAAAGCAAGGACAGCTTCAGGAAGAAGATGGAAGACAAGCTGCAACAGAGCGACATCGGTGGGGTCTGGAGAAACCTTGAAACCATCTCTGGGCTCCAGAATACCTCCCCCCAGGCCACGGGGGGCAGGGAGTGGGCGAACAATCTGAACCTGTTTTTTAATAGGTTTGACCAACCGCCCTCCCCCCGATTGCACAACAACCACTGCTGCCTCTAAAGACATCGAGTCCTGCTGCCCACACCCCACTCCACCGACACCCCCTCCCCACTCCCAACACACAGCCCCCCCACATGACCCTCACTAAGACCCAGGTGAGGACGGAGCTGAGGAAGATCAAGGCGAGGAAGGCCGTCGGGACCGGACGGGCATCAGCGCAAAGCTCCTCAAGTCCTAGTGCAGACCAGCTGTGTGGGATTGTGGAGCTCATCTTCAACCTGAGTCTGAAGCTGGGGAGGGTACCACAGTTGTGGAAAACATCTTGTGTGGTACCTGTACCAAAGACTTCCCACCCCAAAGACCTGAACAGCTACAGACCAGTGGCCCTGACATCCCACATGATGAAGACCCTGGAGAGACTGCTCCTTGCTCACCTCTGCCCCCTGGTGGGACCAGCGATGGATCCACTCCAGTTTGCCTACCAGCATGGCATTGGGGTGGAGGATGCAGTGATCTTCCTTCTTCACCGTTCTCTGTCCCACCTGGAGAAGCCCGGGAATGCGGTGAGGATCATGTTCTTTGACTTCTGTAGAGCTTTCAACACCATCCAACCGCTGATCCTTTAGGACAAGCTGCTGTGCGCAGGGGTGGACCAGCACCTGTCATCATGGATCCTGGACTACCTCACTAACCGGCCACAGTTTGTGAGAACCCGGGACTGTGTGTCTGACACGATCATCGGTAGAACGGGGGCCCCCCAGGGAACGGTTTTGGCTCCCTTCCTGTTCACCCTTTATACTGCGGACTTCTCACACAACACAACACACTGCCATCTACAAAAGTTCTCTGATGGCTCTGCGATCGTTGGCCTCATCTCCAATAGAGATGAAGCTGAGTACAGAGGACTTATCCAGGACTTCGTGGACTGGTGCCATTGGAACTGCCTCCAGATCAACGCGAGGAAAACTAAGGAGCTGGTGGTGGACTGCCGCAGGCAAGGACAACCCCTCACAGCGCTAGTAAACATACAGGGAACAGACATTGAGATGGTGACATCCTACAAGTACCTGGGTGTTCATCTGAACAATAAACTAGACTGGTCACACAATATCGACGCACTCTACAAGAAGGGACAGAGCAGGCTGTTCCTACTGAGGAGACTCAGGTCTTTTGGTGTACAAGGGGCACTGCTGAAGACATTCTACGACATGGTGGTGGCATCAGCCATCACTTTTGGAGTGGTCTGCTGGGGGGCAGTGGCATTACAGCAGCCGATAGGAAGAGACTGAACAAACTGATCAAGAAAGCTAGCTCTGTCCTGGGGCAGCGCCTTGACCCAGTGGAGGAGATGGGAGAGAGAAGGATGGTGGCTAAACTGTCATCTCTGCTGGAGTCCGAGTCCCAACCCACTGCAGGGACATACTGAATGCACTGAGGAGCTCATTTAGCAGCAAACTACATCATCCTAGGGTGCGCAACTGAGAGGTTTTCGCAGTCCTTCCTACCTACGGCTGTCAGACTGTATAAACCTAAGCAGGGCTGCTCGCAGAGATGGCAAAA
>CM035843.1:259891435-259896435 GCA_020510985.1 Pholidichthys leucotaenia
TCTGCCCCCCCTGGTGGGACCAGCGATGGATCCACTCCAGTTCGCCTACCAGCATGGCATTGGGGTGGAGGATGCAGTGATCTTCCTCCTTCACCGTTCTCTGTCCCACCTGGAGAAGCCCGGGAATGCGGTGAGGATCATGTTCTTTGACTTCTCCAGTGCTTTCAACACCATCCAACCGATGATCCTGAAGGACAAGCTGCTGTGCGCAGGGGTGGACCAGCACCTGTCATCATGGATCCTGGACTACCTCACAAACTGGCCTCAGTTTGTGAGAACCCGGGACTGTGTGTCTGACACGATCATCGGTAGCACGGGGGCCCCCCAGGGAACGGTTTTGGCTCCCTTCCTGTTCACCCTTTATACTGCGGACTTCTCACACAACACAACACACTGCCATCTACAGAAGTTCTCTGACGACTCTGCGATCATTGGCCTCATCTCCAACGGAGCTGAGTACAGAGGGCTTATCCAGGACTTCGTGGACTGGTGCCATCGGAACTGCCTCCAGATCAACGCGAGGAAAACTAAGGAGCTGGTGGTGGACTGCCGCAGGCAAGGACAACCCCTCACAGCACCAGTAAATATACAGGGACCAGACATCGAGATGGTGACATCCTATAAGTACCTGGGTGTTCATTTGAACAATAAACTAGACTGGTCACACAATACTGATGCACTCTACAAGAAGGGACAGCGCAGGCTGTTCCTACTGAGGAGACTCAGGTCTTTTGGTGTACAAGGGGTGCTGCTGAAGACATTCTATGACACGGTGGTGGCATCAGCCATCACTTTTGGAGTGGTCTGCTGGGGCAGTGGCATTACAGCAGCCGATAGGAAGAGACTGAACAAACTGATCAAGAAAGCTAGCTCTGTCCTGGGGCAGCGCCTTGACCCAGTGGAGGAGATGGGAGAGAGAATGATGGTGGTTAAACTGTCATCTCTGTTGGAGTCCGAGTTCCACCCTATGCAGGACATACTGAATGCACTGAGGAACTCATTTAGCAGCAGACTACATCATCCTAGGTGCACAACCGAGAGGTTCCGCAGGTCCTTCCTACCTACGGCTGTCAGACTATACAACTTAAGACGTGACAACCTAATAGTATTGAATGCAAAAGATGCAATAGACTTACACAATGGTCCCCTCCGGTATACAACTAGGAAAATACCGGTCGCTATGGAGGGTGAGAATATGTATGGGTACATAATCATACCATGTAGGATAACTAAGTAGACGGTTGTGCTGTTTCATTCCATCTAGCTACAATGCTCCGCACTGTGTGTGTTTATATATTTATATATTTATTCCATCTAGCAACAATGCTCCACGCTGTGTGTGTTTATACTGTATATTTACATATTTATTCCATCTAGCTACAATGCTCCGCACTGTGTTTATATATTTACATATTTATTCCATCTAGCTACAATGCTCTGCACTGTGTTTATATATATATTTATATATTTATTCCATCTAGCAACAATGCTCCACACTGTGTGTGTTTATATATTTACATATTTATTCCATCTAGCTACAATGCTCCGCACTGTGTGTGTTTATATATCTACATATTTATTCCATCTAGCTACAATGCTCCGCACTGTGTGTTTATATATTCATATATTTATTCCATCTAGCTACAATGCTCCGCACTGTGTGTGTTTATATATCTACATATTATTCCATCTAGCTACAATGCTCCGCACTGTGTGTGTTTATATATTTACATATTTATTCCATCTAGCTACAATGCTCCGCACTGTGTGTTTATATATTCACATATTCATTCCATCTAGCTACAATACTCCGCACTGGATACAATACTCCGTTACATAAATACAGATGAACACTGATTAAGAAAATTATGAGTCAATGATAATCCATATTCATACACACGATAAGAATAGTTCTTTTGATACACCATGCCTAAGTACTTTAAAAAAAATAAGCAAAATAAACAAAAACTTATGACTGACTCGAGTAGACATCAATTATCCCCAGTTGGAGGAAGTCATCTGACACAGAATGAGGAAACTCAAACTCTGAAAACATACCATTATGCTGAACATAAACCACAAGAGATGGAGAATGATATTGATCCTGATAACCACTTTTTCAATAATATTCATAACCACTGTGAATACTACACTGAAAAACAATTCAAAAGTCAAGTGCAATTAGATGGTAAACTGTCAATAATACACTTCAATAGCAGAAGTTTTAACAAAAACTTTCCACAGATTCAGGACTATTTAAAACAGCTAGACAGAAAATTCACAGCTATTGCAGTCTCTGAAACCTGGCTTAATGAAGAACTGGCTCCCCTGATGGCAATAGAGGGATATCAGATGTTTTATATTAACAGATCTCAAAAAAAGGGTGGTGGTGTTGCACTGTATATTGATGACCTGTATAGGTGTAAGCTTGTAAATGAAATGTCCTCAGCACTACCAGGGATTTTGGAATGTGTTACTGTTGAGATTGACCTAGACAAAACAAAAAATCTAATCATAAGCTGCATATATAGAACGCCGGGAACTTGCATTGAGACATTCAGAGATAAATTAGTCGAGCTGTACAATAATATTACTAGTAAGAAAATGGTAGCAATTTGTGGAGATTTCAATATTGATTTACTGAATCCACATCAACAAAATGTAGTTACAGAGTTCATGAACTCTATGTACAGCATGAGTCTATATCCCACAATAACACATCCCAGTAGAATCACAGTTCACTCTGCTACACTTATTGACAACCTGTTTGTCAATGTTTTCGATAAGAAAATAGAAAGTGGATTATTGATAAATGATATAAGTGACCACTTGCCAACCTTTGCACTTATCCATGGCCACACGGGGCCCAACGCAGAAAAAATTTCAAAATCGTTCAGACACAAATCACCAAATGCAATCAGTTCTCTTAAAGAGGACTTGCTTAAGCAAGACTGGACAGAAGTCTATGTATCAGATGTAAATGAAGCCTATGACACATTTATAAACATTGTAACCACTCTTTATGAAAAAAAACTGCCCATTAGTAAAAAAAAAGCTTAAACACAAATTTGCTGATAAGCCATGGTTAACCAAAGGACTACAAAAGGCGTGTAAAAAGAAAAATTTATTATATAAAGCATTCCTAAAGAAAAGAACAAAAGAAGCAGAGCAGCGGTATAAAACATACAAAAATAAGTTAACATATATAATAAGATGTAGTAAAAGAGACTATTACAGTAAAGAACTGATGAAAAACAAAGACAATATTAAAAATACATGGACAGTACTCAACAGTATCCTTGGAAATAAAAGCAGAAATACAAGCTACCCAACTAATATTCCAAAAAATAATAAAACGACTCAGAGTGTGAATATAGCTTCACCTGCAGATGAATTTAATAATTTTTTTGTTAACATTGGACCTAAACTGGCCCGAGAAATACCCACTCCGGTGCCTACAGGTGATACAATATGCAATAACACTGCTGTAAAAGACTCCATCTTCATTAAGAACACAGACAAAAGAGAGGTCATTGAAATTGTTAAATCGTTCAAAAGTAAAACATCTACTGACTGTGATGGTATTGACATGCTACTAGTCAAAACTGTTATCGAATGCATAGTAAAACCACTGACGTATATCTGTAACCTGTCTCTCCAATCAGGTATATTTCCCAATGCAATGAAAATAGCTAAAGTAATTCCGATATACAAGACGGGCGACAGAGGGGAACTCTCAAACTATAGACCAATTTCACTATTACCGCAATTTTCCAAGATACTTGAAAAAATATTCTATGAGAGAATTGACAACTTCATACTGAAGAATGATTTATTGTGTGAGCAGCAATATGGGTTCAGACACAAGAGGACAACTGCATATGCCCTAATGGAATTTACAGAAAAAATATCAACAGCCATTGAAAATAAAGAGTATTCAGTTGGAGTATTCCTAGATCTTAAAAAAGCATTTGATACAGTAGATCATAATTTATTATTAAAGAAACTACAAAATTGTGGTATTAGAGGGGTAGCACTGCCCTGGTTAAGTAGTTACTTAAAGAATAGATATCAGTATGTATGTGTTAGCAACAAAAACTCAGAGTTGCTGAAGGTCACCTGTGGAGTCCCACAGGGTTCAGTTTTGGGACCATTATTATTCAATATGTATATAAACGATATATGTAAAGTTTCAGAAAAAATGGACTTAATATTGTTTGCCGATGACACTAATCTGCTATGCAGTGGAAACAATTTGGAACAACTTCTGGATACACTCGGAAAGGAATTAGGAAAGCTTAAACTGTGGTTTGATTCAAACAAATTAACGCTCAATTTAAGCAAGACAAAATTTATAGTCTTTAACAACCATCACAACAACCCAGTACCCAAACTCAGTGTAAATGGTGTAGAGATTGAAAGGGTAGAGATTGAAAGGGTATCTGAAACTAAATTCCTTGGAGTAATAATTGATAACAAACTGTGTTGGAAGTCACATATTAATTATATTAAAGCTAAAGTATCCAAATCAATTGCAATATTACACAGAGTGAAATATTTGCTGAATCAACCCACACTATACACCTTGTATCATTCATTAATACTCCCATACATGACATATTGTAATGAAGTATGGGGAAATACATATAAAACAAACATATATCCACTCTTTATGCTTCAAAAGAGAGCTATTAGAATAATAAATAAAGCAGCTTACAGGGAACCAACAAACCCACTTTTTCTTAAACAAAAAACTCTCAAGTTGAAAGATCTGGTTGACTTTAAAACCGCAATAATAATGTTCAAAGTGAAGAATTTATCACTGCCCGCAAATATCCAAAAGTTGTTCCAAACAAGGGAGAAACGATATCACTTCAGAGGAACATGTATATTTCAAAAGCCTACAGTGAGAACAACCACCAAGCAACACTGTATTTCAGTGCAAGGAGTCAGATTATGGAACGATTTTGGACCTGAATTAAAACCATGTACAACGCTTG